>APFE030837889.1:98225-187011 GCA_000404065.3 Pinus taeda | reverse complement strand
TACAACTAGGAACCTGCGGTGTAGCATTGTTTGATTGTTGCTAGACCCCTGTTGGGCTAGTAGGGATCGCCTCTATCTGTAGAGGGGATTTACCTCTCCAACAGGGTTAGAAGGGGGTGTGACACTCGCACCCCCCGATCCCTCAACTCCCACATTATTTTTCATCAAATTGTGGAGTTACCCATCAACCTCTTTATTCTTTATATCATTACATTATAATACAAATATTTTTAAGAATTTTCATATTCTATGTTATATACTCAACTACTATTGTATTTATATTAAATAATTTAGATTAAACTTTTATCTTATTAGTATATGTAGAGGTAATATTCTTGTAATCAATTTGCTTGTTGACCACTATTAGTTTAGCATTGATCAATGCGACTTGTCATGTTTAGCTTTGAAAAATAAATATTTATTTTAAATATTAAAAAAAAACTAATTTTTAAAGATTTGATTGGACCATAACTTGAGGGTCCTATTACAAACTTTCAGTTACTTCCCACTTTAAGCAAGTCTTTGCATAAAATATGGATAGGAATAAGATGTAAATAAATATATTTATTAGGAGTTACTTCTCACCAAATAAATATATTTATCAGGACTTACTAGTGGCTATTACCCACCAAAATTTATGCAAGTACATATACCTCAGAAAAAAATAATTTATCCACTTCACATCTCAATTTATTAGTTACTCCCAAAGCAAGATTATAGGATTCCATTTGCCCATTAACTAGTATTAATTTAGTTAACATTGACTAATCTAGGTTATAATTTTTTATCCAATTTTTTCCATAACATAATTTTTAACTTGAGTGGCAGGGACTAAGTTTCCCTATAACGCTTGTTAAAAGAAATATTAAATTTTATTAGTCCTTGAAGGAGGTCACTGCTTTTCATTAGTTATGTTTTGATTATAAATATGTATTTATTTTTTAAGTAAAACATTATGCAGTTTTTTTAATATTATTTTTGTGATATATTAATTGTTTTCTTTTGTATCATTCTATTGGGTAGAATTGAATTCTTAGTAGTCCCTTTAGGACTCTGCAATATATATATATATATATATATATATTTATTTTTATATATATATATATATATATATATTTAACTCTATCAAAAAACAATAATTTGTAATGTTTCGATTGGTGCATATTTTGAAGATCTTATTTCCACCTTTTGTACAATATATTAGATAATCATTTTTTCAACAAAATTCCATGCCACTAACATGGTTTGTGATTCCAATGTGCCATGATTGCTAGCGCCAGCATTAATCTCAGCATCTAGTGTGCTAGCTAAAGGCATTTATTGGCGACAATTGTAAGGTTGGTGGCAGTAATTGCAAACCCTCACATTCAAATCTAATTCTACCATGAAAGTTGCAACCAAACATAGCTCCATGAAATCATCAACTATGTGCAATCCTTGTAGAATTAGGTGAAGGTATGAATTACTTTCGTTAAAATGGCCCACAATAAAATATCTAAGTTTTTATTGATATTTCATTTCTTTGGTTTGATTATATTAATATATGGAAAGGTGGTGTATTCTTTAGATTCTTTTTATGAAGCTCACCTCCATTGCTCTTATTTCATTTCCTCGTTGTTCTCCCTTTCTAGTCAGTGAAAGTGAATTCTAGAGCTTACTGTCTTCTAGTTGCTTATCCCTTTCATAAAGTAGTCTCCCTAGATCACTTGAACCCAACTAAATGACTTTAACCTTAACCTGGAAGGGAGTCCAACAAGGAAGTCGTCGTAATTTAACCAAGGGAGCTCCATTTCCTTTGTTATTGAGTGATCCAAAAATAGCAGAATTGACTATTTGCACAATTTCTTCAAATATTAACTAAGGTTGCCTTTAAGTGAATAAATGAGGATTGATTTTTAAGTGCCTTAAACATAAAACTTGAAATATGAAAATAACCATGAACAATAGAAATAAGAAGCAAACATAATAAATTTGATGATAGAGTTTGTCCCTCCTAGACTACATCTTCAAGTCCACTTCCAATAGGCGTCCGATGTATTGAAAATGCTCATAAAGTATATTTACATCAAAATTCACCATTTTTCAATATGCTCACAGGCATCAATGGCTACTGTCAACTAATAGGCTTCTACCTTAACTTTTCCACAACTTTCATATTAGAAAAAGGCCCAATATTGGTCAAGATATGCCTTAAAAGGAATTTACATGCACCGTACAAAATAATTACAGACTCGACTCCTTATAACTCCCTTGGCCGATGGCGCAGTGATAAACTCTTTCATAATGCCCACGAGAGGTCCTGGGGTCAAACCCGTGGACCTCTCAAGATTGGTTTGGAAAAAGAAAGTGTTATGTTACAACAACATTGCAATACATAGAAAGTGACTACACCACTTATGTAATATATGGTTTTACCATAGTCATCATTGATAAAATAATCAACCTGTGGCATTTCGTTATAACCAGAGGCTTAAACATAGTATACAATTGAACCGATGGATATACATGGAACCTCCCCGCACCATTTATAACATACAATTGATAATCAAAATTTAAACATAGGAATATATATATTGACTCCGCACCATATTCGAGGCAATGTTTGGTATGTGGTTTAATGTTATATAGTTTAACACCTATGCTAACTTTGGAGCTTGGTTATGCCCTGCACCAAGTTTGGAGTCTCTAGTATCTTGTTTGGTAGTGCTAATAACTTACCTAAGGGTTTGGCAGGCTGTCAGATATGGTGGTTCTGCCAACTCTTCCCCCCATTATGTCAAACATTAAAACTTAAATACAATATTTCACCCATTTTTTAATAAAACAATGCCATGGGCTATTAGTAAAGTTTTGTATTGTTGATTAAGAGGTTGAGGGTTCAACCCACACCTTGGAAGTTTGACCTACGGATTTGACCTGTGTGGTGTGTTGACCCTACTACCATGTGCTTGTATTTGGCGTTGCCACCTGGCCTTCTCCGGGGCTGCCACTTGGCTTTCTTTGGCCCACTTTTTTCATGTTTGGGAAAAACTTTAGAACATGTTTTCTCCCTCATACGGAGGCCAATTTGAAAACCTAATATACCATTGAAATCATCACGACAAGCTCGTAGACTTAGCATTAGTTTCATGAACACGCGAGACTGTTGAAATTTGAGCATTTTGAGGATCCTCCTAGATCATTTCTCTCCATTGGAAGCTTTTGGACCACCAAAAGTTTGGTTTTAAGCAGATATGAGGCGAGGGTACAACTCCCTCACCCTTCCAATCTCCATCCACCTTGCTTTACTTGGATTCATGCCTTTGAGTCCCACTCAAATATACTCTACATCTCCTTGCCTGGAAGTGTGGACCTTCCTATCCAAGATGGTATCTTCCTATAACTCAGTCATACATTCAAGTAAAAAATCATATATGGTTGGAATTTGAGCATTTTTCTCTGGATCCATGATCATAGGAGGTTCATACAACTTCAAATGATCAACATTTACAATTGAATATATATGCATGTATGGAGGCAAATTCAATTGGAATGCATTGTGCCCAATACTTTCAACAATTTTAAAAGGACAATACTTTATAGGTTTCAACTTTTTACCTTCAATTTTCATCCTTTCTTTGTTGATGTATAGCCATACTTGATCACCAAGTTGGAAGTGATGATCCATCTGATGTTTGTCATGGCGCATTTTGTACTTGTCCCAACTTTTATCCAATTGATCCTACACTGCTTCATGAATCTTTTGGATTCTTTGAATGAACTTAGAACCTCTTTCATTCATTCGAAGCCAATATCAATACCTTTGTAATTGTGCCACTATCTTACCTACAACAAAATGCCTGGAAACATGAGAAGAATGTGCTTCCCTGATCACATGCACTCTTTCTCCCTGTGGTATACATAACTTACCAAGATGGTACAATAACCTATCACGAACATGATAATTCACTTCTTCCACCTGAGCACCATGAGTTAGTGATTCATAAATATCCTTAAAATCAGTATCTGCAGCATATTGTTCTATATAACCTTCATGTGCTAAAGAACTGTTTTGCAGAATAACTGAATCATTCAAGGTAGATCTTGATAACATATTAGCTACTTTATTGGTGGTACATTTCTTATATTTGATTACTAAATGGAATTGTTGCAAAAACCCCATCCATCTATAATGTAGAGACTGTTGCAACTTAGTTTGTAATTGAAGGTACTTAAGTGGCTGGTGATCTGTATGAATCATTGTTTCTTTGCCCATTAAATAATGTTTCCACTTTTTAGCACTTTCCACTAATGCATACAATTCCTTATCATAAGTTGGATAGTTAGAAACTGCTTTAGAAAATGTTTATGAATGAAAAAAATAGGCTTTCCTTTTTGCAATAACATTGCACCCATTGCATACCCACAAGCATAGTTTCTATTTCAAATGGTTGTTGAAGGTCTCGTAAAGCCAAGAGTGGAGTTGTAACAAATTTATGTGTTAAAATATCAAATTCTTTTTGTTTTTTTCCTCCCCACTGAAAGGAGACTTTAGAAGTTGTTAAATCATGAAGGGGTGATGTAATAAAAGAGAAATGAGTAATAAACCTCCTCTAGTACTAAACTGCACCCAAGAAACTTCTAACTTCTGTCACATTTTGAGGTCTTGGCCACATAATAATTACTTCAATTTTAGTTGGATCTATTTTTACTTGACCTCCTCCAACTATGTAACCAAGACATACTAAGGAAGTTTTTCTAAATTCACATTTAGATAGTTTGAGATACAGTTTCTCTTTTTGCAACACATCAAAATTTTGTTTAACATGATTTATGTGTTCTTCCAAACTTAAACTGAAAATAATAATATCATCAAGATAGACTATGACAAACTTATCGACAAAAGGATGAAAAAAAACATTCATCACTCTCATAAAAGTTTCTAGAGCATTGCATAACCCAAACGGCATAACCAACCATTCAAAAAGCCATTGTCTAGCCTTAAATGGAGTTTTCTGTATATCATTCTTTGCAATATGAATTCTATGATAACCACTTCTTAAATCCAGTTTTGTAAAGTAAAAATCCTTCTTTAACTGATCAAGAAAATCATTGATTCTATGAAGAGAATACCTATTCTTGATGGTGATTTTATTTAAGGCTCTAAAATCAACACACATTATCCCAGTTCCATCTTTCTTTGGGACTAGTATGATCAGTGATCCACATGGAGAAGAACTAGGTCGAATAAAGCCTTTATCAACCAATTCCTGAATTTTTTTCTTAATATCTTCATTTTCAATGACTAACATACGATACATGCCAATATTTGGGAGAGGAGTATTAGATTGTAATTGAATATCATGTTGTATTTATCCTTTTGGAGGTAAACGTTTTGGTTATTTAAACAATTCCTGATAAGAATCTACTATTTCAACCAACTTCTCCTTAAACTGAGATTCGCACCCTTGAAAAGCATCATACTTATCTTTAGGTTGTTCTTTAACAATCATGAGAATATATCTTTTAATTGAATTTATTAGCCTTTTCATTTGATTAACATTTATTAAATCCAAGTTTGTCTTAATTTTGTGTGCCCTCACAATATATTCAATTCCATATTTAAAGAGATGATACTTATTCTCCTTTCTATGAAATATGGCATCTCTATCATAAAGATATAAACTACCCAACACAACTCCACATATATCCAAAGGAATCACATCTAGCTCAAATTCATCAACAAAATTAGTTGTAATTGCAAACCTTAATCGACATTGTTTTGTGGCTATTTTCTTTCAACCATCCTAAAGGGTATGATTTTGGATGATTCTTAGTTTCCAGTCCCAATTTCCTTACTAGTTCCTTGGAAATTAGATTTGCTTGTGATCCACTATCGAATAATGTGTCTATCTTAGTGTGCTTGGATATGATCCTTATGTGAAACAATTAAACTCTCTTCTTTTCTTCAATCACACTATTAGCTTTTGAAGAAGATGCAAAATAGGTAGAAATAGATCTAGTTTCTGAAGGATTACCTGTCAAACCCATAGAGGTAATCTTATTTTCATCACCGGAGTCGGATCCCAAATCTTGTTGGACTACAACATTAGCTTTTGTTTCACCCTTGTTCTTAAGGAATTTCTTTGGTTTAAGTTTAGGATGAAGCTTCCAACACTTGGAGTGTTCATGTCCAACCCTCTGACAATGAGTAGAAGTAGGCCTTTCTCCTTCCTTCTTAGTTGTTGCCGATTTATTCCATTTTAACTTATTCTTTCCTTTGTCTTCTTTGTAATATTTGTTCTCTGAATGCTTAAATGGTTTCTTTGAAAAGTTTGACTGAAAAGGTGTGCTACCTAATTCAATATGAATGGATTGTACACACACTTCATCAAAGTCATTTGGATTAAACATAACCAATGTATGTCGCAAATAAGAATGCAAACTTCCAATATACTTCAACAAAGTTTCCCATGTGTCTAATGAAAAATTAAGTGCTAATGCATTTTTCTTGAATTCCTGCGTAAACTCTTGTACACTATGTCCTTTACCTTGCCTTAAATGTTTCCAATCCATTACAACTTGTTGCATATATCCTAAATGATAGAATTCCTTTCTAAGATATTTAATGAACTTAGACCATGAAGAGATAAATTTACATTTTTGCTTCAAATATGATTGAGTTTTACATTCCCACCAAATCAAATTTGTTCCCCCCATTCTAAGTGTAGCTAACTAAATTTTTGCAGATTCATCAACAACATTTTGAATTCTACAATACACCTCAAGTAGCTTTATCTAGTTATCTAACTTTTTAGGATTCATTTCACCATCAAATATTGGCAATTCAAACTTAACATCAAGCTTCATTAAAAGAGATGCATTTTTATTCTTTTGTGAGTTTGAATCTAAACTTGAATGATAAGAGAATAAAGAAGAAGAAGATGAGTTGTGCAATATCGTAGAGTGTCAGCTCTGGAATATCATACATCTCCTACGTAGTATGAGGAATGAGTGATTGTGTCTGACGTGTGCAAACATCCAGCAGCATTGGCCAATGCCACTGGATCATATGCCAAAGCCACTAGCTCGAGTGTTCTCTTTTTGATAGTTGAGAACAAGCGGATGGCTAAGGAGTTGTAGATGGCCAAGCAAGGAGGAGAATTGGTTACAACATCTACCTAAGTAGAATTGAAGAAGGAAATATTGGATGAAGTATAGTCCCTTGACACATTCATGCAGGCATTGTATTCCAAGTTTGGTATTGTGCATAAGATAGTCATCCATCTCAATAGATGTCAATAGTGATGTGCTAGAAGAGCATGTATCTTGTTCAACATGCATGTTGTTGTGAATTACATGAAAGCATGGAAGATGAGATACAAGGGAGCCCCACTTCACTTGTCTAATATGATGAAGCCCAAAGCGATTGAGCTAAAGGCATGAATTTGGAGTCATACTCAGAACAATGAAGAGCTCCTGTAGCTCATCACTAGTCTACAAGCTTCCCATGCATTTATATTCAAGAGTATGGATGTTGTTGTGTGCACACATGTGATCCCATCTATTGGGACTTTCACCCAGGAAAAGACAAAGGCACAGGTCTGACTAGAGCTTGACTCGTACTTTGACAAGTTGATGCTCATAGCCACCAGCCTAGACTTGTCAATCAATGTAGACACCATGCACAAGTATTTTTTTGGTCTCTCTGTGGTGAAGACAATGATGTGCATGCTATTAGATGATTTGGATAGAGGAGCCCGTGCAGTGTACCCAGATGCTATGGAGGTAAGAATCAGGTTCTAGAAAGATGTCACCTTGGAGTACATGGACACCATCACAAACTACCAATCTTGGCATCAGTTCAATATTGTCAACCACCATGAGATGTCGAAGAGTTGATCTTCCAACAGTTGTCCGAGTCATAGTGATGGCTTGCATGGCTTGCTCAAGCAATTTTGTCTCACATGGGTACATGTGCATTGTAATGTAACGTCTTGTCAAGTGTAAGTTCAAGTGTCGATAGTTGGATGTAACAGTCATAGAGTAGATGAAGAGTCATGAGGATAGATGAACTATCACAAAGGGGAATGTCAAGGGCCACCCCACCCTTTGCTATAAGTAGTACCTCATAGCTCATTGTAAAGGCTTTTTGTCAACCAAGTTTCGATAGGAGTAAATTAGAGAAAGCTTGGACAATATTGTAATGTGCCTTGGCTTCTCCACTGCGTAGAGCTAGTATATCTCTTTGGAGGAGCAAGCGGTTGTGGTTGTGACGTTTTGCTATCGGAACTAGTGGTTGGACATGGATGTATTGTATGATTGGAACTTACACTTCTTAATATAACAGAGCTAGCACGTTTCATGAATATGTTTTATTGTATTCCAGCTATATTGTTTATTCTAAATGACATATGTATTTGTTTGCTTATGCATTCATGTATGGACTATTCTATATAAGTATGTATGAATCTTTCTTAAATGTGTTGTTGGTTTAACCATCACCTTGGATTGATTGCTAACTTGCCTTCCATGTTGTGATGCATCTTTGCTCGTGTGCTCCCTTCCAAGCTGCGTACTATTACAGGTTTCCAAGGGGCGTACTCACCTCACCCTTAGTATGTTATAACCTCTCATGCACCTTCCTTGACTTACTGCAGTTGTCACGCCCTTGCCACCAATAAGGACATCTTACTTGCCTCTGTGCGAAATCGTGGTCAAGGCATTACCGTACGACCCACTACTGGGACTCCTACACCAAGTGGTCTGAGGTCTAATTGGGACTTCTTACCGGGGAGATCCCCTGACATGTTGGCAGGTCTAGCACCATCAACATTATCCAAGTTAATGGCTTAGTTTTCCCAGAAACGCTTGCCCATTTAATTTCTTATCCCAAGAGCATTTATGCTCCATCACTCAACCCCATATTCTTCCCAAACAAAAGCCCCCCCCTCAAGGATCAAGTCACCTAGTCCATGGGGGTCCCCAAGGACTCATTATGAGCCTCATTTACTTCATCGAGCCACCCTAAGGAATAGGTCACATGGTTAAAAGTCACAATAGGAAAAAGGATGCGACCCTGCGACACTTACGACTATGCAACCCTCACGACCTATCCATGCTTGCGAATTTGCAACTCATGCGACTGTGTTATGTGACTTGTGACCTCTGCAATCTAGTATACCATTTTCCAAGTCACATAGTTCATCATCGTGAACCTTGTGACCTGTTTAGTGCATTTTTCTCTTGGGGATTTACCAAGAACTCTGAAACTGTGATTTTTGTTTTCTCCTAGGTTTTACTATTCATGTCGTCTCCCTCATCATGGGACTATTTGTTTGACATTCCAAGTGATGTTGATCTTGAGTTCATCTCGATTTCCTCCTTCCCTGACAAGATGGAACCTCCAGTAGTGAAGTATTCCTGCAAAATATCTAAAATCAGTGTACATTAAGTGCAATAGGTCCCGCCACCCCCATCTACAAGGACATCACATGCAACTTTAATAAGAGCACCAAGCTCTCCTAGTTCGATATCTATGCAGATTTTTCTAAGCAAGACATCCCTAAAGACCATGAGGATTTCTAGGTGTATATTAATGTTAAGAGGTTAAGGCTCCATGAGGTGGCCTTGCATCCCCCAGTCTTTCCGTGTGCCGAAAGTATTGACTGGATCATGCATAATACATATACGGATCGATGGGTAGTAGGGGACCACACAAGTGCAACATTCACAACTATCTCTTTAACAGGCATCGCTGCTTACTGCAAGCTTCTAGAAAAGGAGGAGGCATTTAACACCCGATGGCTCTCAAGTTTGTAATCCCAACCAAGGACATTCTGAGAGACAGGTGGCAAGACCCATCCAATTTATGAGTTAAGAGTGACCAAATATATAGGATAGATGGTCTAAGGAATATTTATCATCCTATTTCCACCATGATGAACCGGTTATATTGCAGGGCCGGCATGGAAATTTTCCATGGGACGTGGGTCCCTATCATGTACGTTGTCACCACTAGGGGCGCAGTTTTCAACTGGGCCAATATCCTAGAATTTGCATTGAGGACCAACATAGTTGCAGCTTAGGAGCATGAGGCATACCAACCATCAAGTTTTAATATGGCCTCGTACCTATTGGTTATGATTTGTGCGACATTCCATTTCGATCATTAGAGCTACAACTGGACCTTAGCTATGGCAGAGCTTATGGATTAGCACCACAAGATCTTTTGGAACCTAGGCTACAAGGGTATACTTGACTCTTCCTCTGAATTGTTCATCACCCTATTATACCAGTTGCTTCTTGGGGAATATCCCGCTTTCATGTTGAAAAGGGCCATGGAGACTCTCACTAAAGTGGCACATTGGTACCCCATTTAGGAGGGCACATTTATCAGAGTCTTTAGCTAATATAATACCCCTCATGCACTCCCTCTATTCACCACAGTAAAGTTCTCATGCAGGAAGTGTGTTATCAAATAACCCAAGGTTTCTAAAAGACAATCAACAAAGGGAAGAAGAAGCCTTGGATCACCTTTCCTCTTCCTATCGGGGCTTACACGATTAAAAATTTCAAAGAAATGGAGGAAAAGGTTGAAGAGATGAAGGGGTACCATTTTGTGATTCTGAACCATCGCACCTATGACCCCAAAAGAGTAGTGACAACTCATTGTAAGAAAGCCAATTTCAACTGGTTCTACCCACACTCTAGGCACATTCACAAAGATGAAAGCAGAAATTGGTACAATGAAATCAAAGATTTCAGCCCTAGTGAAAAACAAGAAAGAGATGAAGAGCAAGCCAGACATTCCCAAGAAACTGTGAGCTTACAAGAGAGATCAACTTCACTAAAGAAGAAGAAAAAATAGCAAAAGGAAATAGGGAAGCTTAAGAAACACAAGGCTAAATAGGTAGAAGATCCCCTGAGCAACCAAGAGGAAGGGGAAGATGATGAAACATTAGAGCAGAGAAATGTGACCTTGGAAAGGAAGAAACAAGATCTCAAAAGAAAACGAGAAGAATAACTGAGACAACCACAGGAGTTGGGTGACTAATAACCCAAAGATTAGTTTGAGAAGAGGCGACTTGAGGAGGAAAGTAAAAGGAAGTAACTAGAAGAGGGACAACTAATAAATAAAGAGGAGCAGAGGGCCCAAGAAGAACATGAGAGAAATAGACTAGAATAGGAACAAAAAGAGAAAGAGGAGATGCACGGACAAGCATAATAGCTCAGAAAGAAATAGGAATGAGAAGAACAATAAAAGAAAAAAACTGGAAGAGGAATAAAGGAGGAAGGCAGAGGAAGAAAAGAAAAGAGAGGAAGAAGAGGAATTAAGAAAATAACAAGAAGAGGACGACAAGAAAGCTCAATGGGAAATTAAAGAACAACAACAGTCCAGTGAACAAGTTGAGCTACCTCCGCTAAATGTTCACCTGTCCACTCCCATCACCAGAGCTGAGAATAGCAAGATAGGATAGAGTAGAGAAAAATAAGAATTCAAAGAGTCGTGACGAAGTCTAAAGGTCATAAGGAAGTTAAAAGGTCATGAGGAAGTCCAAGGGTCAAGGCTAGACCAAAAGTCACCCTCTATTCTATAAATATACCCTCATGACATATTGAAAAGGAATTTTAGCTTTGGACTTATTTTGGTATATCGTTTTGAGAACTTGTGCTATTGTAATAAAGGCAAGGAGTAATAGTTGTTTTTCACTGCTAGATTGGATGCACACTTTGTATGGTGATGTATGAATATTATTAGCTCGACAAATTGGAGGTTCCCATGAGCTTGGGTGTAGGTCTCCTCGTGTATCTTCCTATGCTATGAGTTTCCTTTGAAACACATGGATGGTATATGATATGCTAACTATGTTCTATGTTAATAAACTGCTTTATTGATATTGGCATGATACTATTCCAGACTTTGCACTCACTTGTGTTTGTTAATGCTTAGCCATATTGAACTCATTCTTGGTTGTTAAGTTTATCCTTTAGATATGCATGGTATTATTTGAAGTTTTGCTAACGATGCTTTACTTAAGATTCATGCTTTGAAGTTCTAATATTGTTATTTATGGTATTTTTTCTCTGGAGGACTAATCAGTTACTCACTTTTGTTTGTTGAAGTTTATATGTTATGTTTAGTCGATATTCCCTTTCTCATATGAAGCAAACTTCAACCAACTGTACGATATTCGGGCCTGCATACCGGGAGATATTCCTAAACCAAAAGGTGTATAGTATAGTTAGGATTCTACTCTAGGCAGATCCCCTAGTTGTTGGCAGTAAATTATAGCTCATTAATAGATTTTGTGCTAGAAGGAGGGCCAGATGGCTGACACAAAAACACACCTCCGCACAAAAACTTCCCATCAAGCTAGTAATCAACTGCATCCTGCTTCCCCTAAAACACCTCTCCATCCCTCTTTTGGCCTCACTTTTGAGAATCTCCAGCTTGGGGACTCCCAGCCTTCCCCACTTGAGGACACCCCGGTAGGAGATGAATCTCCTCTCTATGAAGTCACATATGATCGATTGAGATGTTTACACCCTATTACTCATTAATTCGCTAGAGGTATAAAGTGCATCCCTGCTACTAGGTCCCTGCTCAATCCATGCACTTCCAGCATCACCATACTTGTCAAGTCATCGTGGTTAATTCGGTACTGCGTCTTATTGGGATGATTTTGGATGATTATGATGATGCCATAGAAAGACTCTTGGTTGAAGGATTGGAGAGCCCCCCAGCATTCGAAAGAGAAGGCCCAAGAAGCGCAGTCACGAGGGATAATAATTAACTATAGCAAGAAGATACACAGGAAAATAATCAACCACCACTGAGAATACTCGGGTCAATACTCAACTATTGAGGGGAAATGTTGAGGTGCCTCTGGGGTAGGGAAATGATGAGAATATCATAAACCACATTAATTTTTACAACGTTGATCCTCCATGTAATGAGCAGCCTTTAAGGTTCCCTGGGAACCTAGGAAACTTAAAATATATCAGGAACTTACAAGACTTGGGACATTTGAGAGTTCCCCTGGGGAATGGCAGACAACCACCCCACACTAGTTAAGGGTTCGGCACTGAAAGTGATTCTGGGGGGAATTACAATCATGTCCTATTTCCTCCACCACCAAGGGCCAACTACATGCAACCTTTAGCTTGGATGGCTTAGTCCCCTTTAGAAATCTGAGGCCCCCTTCACGATATGCCCCATCACCCTGAGAAACACCTCTCGAAGTTTGACCCCGAAAAGGGAACCATAATTGAGGACTATATCAGCAATTTCTAGCTAACCCTGCAAATGATGAGAGTGCAATATGATGATGTGGCTTGCAGGATGTTTCCTCACACCTTCAAAAATAAGGCCACAACCTGGTATTGCTCCCTGCTTGTGGCAGCCATATTAGCTTGCGAAGAGTTTTGTAAAAAATTTCTTGAGAATTTCTTCGAAGACAAGACACCATCCATGCTCCTGACTAAATTGAGCACATTGAAGTGCCATAATAAGGAAAAGGTCAAATATTTCAACCAACAATTTACTACCATCTTGAATAAGTTTTCAATGGATGTGGCTCTTTATGATTCCATCATTTTCAACTACAATATTAGGGCCCTCCCATTCGATATCATTATGTTTATCAAGCGTGAAGCCAAAGCTACCTTAGTGGAGAAATTTGTGGAAGCTTTATTTTGGAGAAATATTTTTTGTCTACAGGATCCCTTGATCACAACGTTCGGGAAGAGTCTAAGCCAACAAACAAGAAATTCCAAGCCTCAACTAGAAAATGTAGTGATAAGGACAAGGATTCCTTCGATTTCAAGGGGTTAGCCAAATCCTTGAAGAAATTAACTAATGAGGTCTCTAAATTGAAAAGGAAGACTAGTGATACCTATTTAGGAAGTAAAATAGTAAAACATTTCTTCCAAAAGAGCAATAATCCCCCCGCGAAGTCATCTCAGGGCTCTAATACAAATTTCAATGTGGAAGAGTTGGGAAAGGAGAACTTTTTCACTTTTCACCAATCCTCTCATTCCGAGAAAACCTATCCACAATGGATACAGAACATGATGTCGTATTAACCCGTATCTTGGAGGACCAAGCTATGGGAGAGGGTGAGGAAGAGTCTAACGATTCGGAGGAAGAAACCACACCTCCAGATGAAAACACTAGTTCTGTTGTCCTAGCTTTCAAATTCATCCATGGGGGAGAGCTCCAATCCCTCCATGAAGCTAACATAGGTGACACCCACTCAAAGGCCTCCAAAGACATATAATCTTAGGAGCAAGGGGACAACACTATATTTTACTTTGGAAGAGAAGAAGAAGACATTACTGAGGAGGATCCTTCCTCCTAACAACTCAAGTTAGCCATTAACAAATGCTCCTAAGGGTTCATCTAGCCAAAGCTTGAAGGATGCCTCAGCAAATGGTAAGGGAAACTCATCTACTCCTGGAAACTTGACCAAGTTTTCTCTATCCCCTTCACTCCCTCTAACATCCTTAGAGGGCACTACACCTTCGGACTTGGGGTATAACATCATTGAAGATATGAAGAAGACGCGGGTCAACGTTCCACTTTATGAACTCGTCAAGCTAGTGAGCCAGAATGAACTAATTGTCAAAGATTTCACCACCTCATCTTCAACAAGCAAATTTGCTTCTTCTACAAAGACAAGCTCTCCCAGTCAGTCCCAGGCCTCAGTCAACTTCCAAGCTATTGTTAACACTACAAATGAAAATTCAAGAGGTTCAAATCCCTCATTCCTTTTAAATTTTGAAATATTCAACTACAACATACATAATTTCCTTGTCGAATCTGATGCGTCAACTAGTGTCATGCCCTTATCAGTGTGCAAAAAGTTAAACATTCAACCTGAGAAGACAGATGCCAAGATCATCCAATTGGATAGGTCTTAAGTCCCTGCCATAGGTGAGCTAAAAAATGTGATAAATAGTTTTTCCTCTGACTCTAGGGTGGATCAATGCATCGACATAGTTATTGTTGACTTGTTGAAAGCATATGGCCTACTGCGCAATAGGGACTAGTCGAGTAAACTCCATGGGTATTTTTTCATGAAGTTAACAACGAACCCTAAATGAAGCATACAGTGTATTTTTCAGAGTTAACAATGAACCCTACATGAAACATATGGTCACAGTTCTTGAGGGCTCAAATGAACCCATTAGTTTAGCTCAAGAAGAGTTGGGGATGTGTTTTGTGGAAGCTGATATTGGGTGCTATCAAGCCTTGCCATCACCCATCCCCCCTGATACACAGTTGGAACTCCTCCCTTTCCATCCAAATGATGTTGATGAAACTTTTACTATAGATGTAAA
Source organism: Pinus taeda (assembly GCA_000404065.3). NCBI lineage: Eukaryota > Viridiplantae > Streptophyta > Pinopsida > Pinales > Pinaceae > Pinus > Pinus taeda. Next base: position 171,687 of record APFE030837889.1, on the reverse strand, counting down.
TACTCTAAGCATAGGTGTGACTCGCAATCAAATCTAGACATTGTATTATGATCATTCCAAGGCTCACAATGGAGCCGGTGCATGTTGTATCCTCGTGGACCCCAAAAAAACAAAATTTTAATTTCTTGTAGGTTAGAATTCTAATGCACTAACAATACTATGGAGTACGACATGTTGATACTTGGGCTCAAGAAAGCTATTGAAATAAAGTTCGAATGTTTGAAGGTGATCGATGATTCTAAAATCATTACAAGGTGGGTATGAAACACAATTCATTTTCTATCGCCACATCTAAAAAGTTATCAGCAAGAGGTATGTCATTTGATTTGTTCTTTTAAATCTTTCAGTATTAAATTTGTTCCTAGGATTAATAATGCAGTCACTGATACTTTGGCTAATTCCATAGCTCGGTTTACACCTTTAAGGGATGAATTTTCAATTGAGATTGTTTATAAACCCGTTGTCCTAGATAACATAACTAATTTACACGTTTTAAATGATCATCAACAGTTATTGGATTTTATGGCAAACACTAAGGTGTTTAAAGATAAGGAAATAGAAGAGGAAGAGCATGAAAAGGCCCTGCAAGAAGAAGAAAATGAGCACAAGGGAAACCCTATGCCCAAAGGTATGGTTATGCTAGAAATATTATTTGATCTAGAGAACCATTTCCATGACCCACCGAATACTAAGACACAAATTTCCATGATCTCACTCGAGAAAATTAATCTCAGGACTGAGACTGACATCAAATTCATCAATATGGGTATCAGGTGTTCTCCTGATGAAAGGCAGTCCTTCATAAACTTATTCAAGAAGTATCAGGATGTATTTGCCTTGATTTATGATGACCTGAAGACATATGACACTCATATCATTCAACATGTCATTCCTACAAAAGAAGGGATCAAACCATTCCAACAGAAACTAAGGAAAGTACATCCTATGTTAGAACCCCTCATTCAAAAGGAGATGAAGAAATTGTTGGATGCACGTATTATTTTCAAAGTCAAGCACTCTACTTGGGCCTCAAACCTAGTTCCTGTACGAAAAAAGTCTAGTGAAATTCAATTGTGCGTCGACTTCTAGAATCTCAACTGAGCTTTAGACAAAGACAACTATCTAGTTCCCTCCTTGGAATAGCTTCTGCAAACAGTATCTAGTTCGGAAATGTTTTCCTTGCTCGATGGCTTCTCTGGGTATAACCAGGTGCTGGTGGCTGAACTGGATCAGTTAAAGACAACCTTCAAAATGAAGTGGGGAACTTTTGCATTTCAATGCATTCCTTTTTGTCTTATCAATGTCAGGGAAACATTCCAAAGGGCGATGGACATCACTTTTATAGGATTAATTGGTCAAAGTGTGGTCATTTATCTAGATTATCTCACTATGTTTTCAAAGAAGAGATCTGACCACCTTCATCACCTTAAGAAAATATTTGAACGGTGCCAGAAATATGGGATTTTTCTCAACCCCAAGAGGATTATATTCATGGTATCAGAAGGAAATATTCTTGGGCATATCATAACCAAGGAAGAAATTAGTGTCGACCCTGATCACGTAAAATCTATCGTGCAAATCCATTTTCCTAGTGGCAAAAAAAGTATGCAATCTTTCCTGGGTAAAATCAACTTTCTTTGCAAATTTATCTCATCTTTTTCCTATATCATTAAGCTCTTGTAGAATATGTTAAATAAGGACTTGGTTTTCAAGTGGAACTAAGAAGAGAAGGAAGCATTTGATTGCATGAAGAAAGTTATCGCAGAATCCCCTTCTCTCTACAACCCTGATTTTAGCAAGGACTTCAATCTATACATTTTTGCCTGAGATTCATCCTTAGTTGTCGTGTTTACACATAAGGATAGTAACAGTGATGAGCATCCCATATCCTTTATGAGCACGGGACTACAGGGTGCAAAACCCAAATACCTAGACATAGATAAGCATGTGTATACGGTCTATAAAGCGATGAAACATTTCAGACCCTACATTCTCAAGAACCGTGTGATAGTGTTTGTCCCTCACCCTCCTGTTAGGTCACTATTCATTCAACAAGAGTTGGGTCAGAGGATGGCCAACTGGATGACTTTAATCTAAGAATATGACTTGGATTTCAAGCTCACTCACACAGTTAAAGGGCATGAGCTATGTAAACTAACTGTTGAAGCCGTAGACTAGCAAAATGAAGAATCAAAAGGTTGCGATCATGAGATCGAGATGTACCAAAACTAACTCACTGCCACTCATGACTCTTCACTGTGGTATGTCAATCTGAAGTAGTATTTGGGGCAAGGGACCTTACCTCCTACCTTGTCCGCGAAACACAAAATGGCAGCGAGACTCAAAGTCGCATCCTACCAATTAATACAAAGAAATTTGTTTCATAAGCACCACCATGACATGTTACTAAGATTTTTGGAATATGACAAAGCCCAATGGTTAGTAAAGGACCTACATGATGGGATGGAAGGAGGCCATTATGCCAATGATACTACTAAACATAATATCATGAGGGCAAGATTTTACTAGCCTACCCTTTTCAAAGACGCACATGCTTATGCTTGGAAATGCCCCATTTGTCAAAAGTATGTGGGAAGATAACCTCAGTCGGCCACTCCACTTCAGTCTATATCACCAAAGGGACCTTTTCAACAATGGGGACTGGATGTCATTGGGGAGATTGTGCCACAATCATCAAAGCAGTATACGTATATACTCATGGCTATAGACTATTTCACAAGGTGGGCGGAATCCATTCCATTACAAAAAATCAACAATGAAGAGGTAATATCTTTTTTCAATTAGTACATTGTGGCCAAGTTCAGCATTCCAACCTCCCTTGTTTTTTATAATTCTTCTTATTTCTCGTCTTTAAATCTATATGATTTTTCTTTGGAAAATAACATTGTTTTGAAACATTCGACTAACTATTACCTACAAGGAAATGGCCTAGAAGAATCCACCAACAAGAACCTAATTTGCATTATTAAGAAGACCTTACTATCACACCAAAGAAATTGGCACAATGCCCTAAGAAATACCTTGTGGTCTGACCAGGTTACCCCAAAACCATCTCTTGGAACACCCCCTATTTTTTGGTCTACGGGAAAGAATCCATCTTACCACCCAACTTATACCTTCCTGCTCTGCATTTGTCGCAAGCGTCACGAGCCACCCCTTCCCCTATCGTGCAAAACTGAATCGACACCCTCCTCAAACTAGAAGAGGAAAGACAAAAGGCTAGGGAAAAATTTATCGTTCACCACCAAATCAAGAGATTGTTTGATAAGAAATCCGTAAGGAGAAATGAGTTCAATGTGGGTGACCCAGTCCTCAAATGGGACAAGCCTCATGAGGAAAAAGGTAAAGCCACCAAATTTTAGGCCTTTCGGATTGGTTCCTTCCAAGTTAAGGAAAATATTGGCCAACATACCTACAAACTGGAGACTTTAGAAGGGAGGGTTGATCCCCTTCTCATCAATGGCCAAGACCTTAATTTTTATTTCACTTAGCATCTCTTGCATCTACTTATTCAACCCTATAGTATAGTTTCTCTCTTTTCATTTTCCATTTTTCTATTAGTTTAGCCTTTCTTGTTTCCTTTACCCTTTCACCTTCTTTATGCCTTTTTATTTTTTGTCCTTTAATAGTGTTTTTGCCTTGAAAAAAAAAATTGGAACATCACTCTGGTTTGACACCCTAGGGTTGAGGTAGAATGTACACTGATGCATAAGTTGTGTTTTTCTTTGTGCCTGCACTTAATCGGACCTAAAATCGCGACCAGGGTAGAGTGTTGAAATCTGTCGTAGTGGGGAACTCATGTCATCCATGGTACCCTATCCTTCAACAGTTAGTGCTTGCTGTTGTCTTGGCTATAATTTTTGAATGAATCGGTTTATCCAGCTGGATTGAGAAGGGGGAAGGAAAAAACTTTAATGAGCATACATATTTCAAGAAAATAATAGTCTCTGAAAAACTGGAAACAACCTCTATTGCGAGTAAAATAAGTCATAATCCCTCATCTACCCAATATAATAAATTCCATATGAATAATTTCCAATGATCTAATGAATTAAATCAATAAGGCAAAAATGATTGAGAAAGGATTCCTGCGTAGAGAGGCGATGTGACGACTTCGTTGGGGTATTGTCCAAGCTTGTTGGCAGCAGAGCAACGTTTGCGATTTCTAGGTAGTGACTCCATCAGGTTACTATTCAAGCTCACTGGTAGCGAAGCAACACAAAAAATATGTAACCACTATACCAAAAACCTTTACAACTCATATAATTACCCAGACCCCTATATCGAGCCAACAGGAAGGTCTTTGCTCTATGTCATAACAAGCCAAGTATTAGTAGCTAGGGACTGCTGATCAATACCAAGGGAAGACCTAGAGATGTCAGTGGGACCCACAACCTTGAAACAAATCACTCATAAAGGTATGCTTTACCCAAGACGAAGTGCGAGCAGAGATATTAATGTTATTCTAGTGAATTACCAATTGTTGTAGCCGCTGCAACAACCCTAAAAAATTCTTGACTTTTCAAAATTTTGGAGCCCCTCTACTATATCCATGACTATTTTCTATTTTTGAGACCTCATCAACTGACCAAAGCCCTTCTAACCCCATCGCAAGCCTAACTCTTGGAGTCTCAAAGGCTTATTTTTCTACCCATGTTGTAGGTTGCATCAAATAAACTCCCATGAGCCTAAAAGTTGCGACCATGTGACCTAATTTAGTTTCTGGCTAAGTTAAATTGCTAAGTCGCAAAGAATATTTTGCGACCTATAACCCACATGCGACTTTGTGACCTCGCTAGGCCATAAGGTCGCAAACCTCTTGAAATGAACACATTGTGATCCATGCAACCACACAATTTCATGACCTCCTTAGTTGCATAGGTCACATAGGTTACAAGATCACAAAATCAAGAAAAACACACTAGTGTGACCTTGCGATCTACGCAAACCCTGCATGTGTGGGCATTTTTATAAATAATTGAAGCTCATCGATCATTTGAACAAGTTATTTTGGTCACTCACAGGACAAAGAAGCTGAGCGACTTGAAGGAAGAATGTAACCCCACCAAGTAAGTGACCCTTCTGCTTCCTTGTTATCATTAACTCATGCCATTTGGCCCATTCTTATTCTATGACCCTGCATATTCTCGACTTGGGGGGGTTTTAGCCAAGTTAATGGCTTAGTTTGCCCAGAAACCCTTAGCCATTTTATTTCTTCTCCCAAAAGAATTTATGCCCTGTCACTCAGCCCCATATTCTTCCCAAACAAGCTTGCCCTGCTTAGGTATCAAGTCACCTAATCCAGGGGGTCCCCAAGGACTCATTCTAAGCCTCATTTCCTTCACTGGGCCGCTCTTAGGAATAGGTCACACAACTAAAAGTAATGATAGGAAAAAATATGCTACCCTACGACCCTTGCAACTATGTGACCCTTGCGACCTATCCACATTTGCGACCTTGTGACCCTTGCGACTCATGTGACCCTGCTTGTTCTGCAACCTACAACCTTTGCAACCTAGCTTGACTTGTGACCTAGTCTACCAGTCACCAAGTCACACAGTTCATCTTCGTCACCCTTGCAACCCTCCCCTGGTCCCTGCAACCTTGCAACCTATTTGGCACATTTTTCTCCTAAGGATTTACCAAGAACTCTGAAATTGTGATTTGTTTTTTCTCCTAGGTTTTACTATTCTTGCCATCTATCTCTATGTGGGACTATTTGTTTGACATGCTAGGTGACATTGATCTTAAGTGCATCTCGATTTCCTCCTTCCCTGACGAGATGACACCTCCAGTAGAGAAGTATTCCCACAAAATCCTTGAAACAAGTGTACAGGAAGTACAATAGGTCCTGCCACCCCCATCTATGGGGACACTGTGTGCAACCTCAATAAGAGAACCAAGCTCTCCTGGTACAACATCTATGTAGATTTTTCTAAACAGGACATCCCTGAAGACCAGAAGGATTTCCAGGTGTATATTAATGTCAAGAGGTCATGACTCCACAAGGTGGCCTCGTGTCCCCCAGTCTTTCTGTGTGTTGAAACCATTGATTGGATCATATAGAATATAGATATGGATCAGTGGGCAATAAGGGACCACACAGGTGCAACATTCACAACTATCTCTTCAAGCAAACATCAATGCTTACTACAGGTTGTTGGAAAAGGAGTAGGCATTTAACACTCGATGGCTCTCAGGTTTGTAATCCCAACCAAGGGCATTGTGAGAGACTAGTGGCATGAGACATCCAAGTTCTGAGTTAGGATTTACTAAATATATAGGATAGACAGTCTAAGGAAGGTTTATCATCTTATTGTCACCATGATGAACTAGTTGTATGGTAGGGCTGACATTTACATTTTCCATGGGACGTGGGTCCCAATCACGTAAGTCATCACCACTAGGGACATAATTGTCAACTAGGCCAGTATCCTAGCTTCTGCATTGAGGAACAATGTAGTTGCACCTAAGCAAAATGAGACATACCATTCATTAGATTTTTATATGGCCTCGTACCCACTAGGTGTGATTTGTGCGAGATGCCATTTCGATCACTAGAGATACAATTGGACCTCAACTACGGTGGACCCTGTGCATCAGCACTACAAGATCTTTTGGAACCTAGGCTACAAGGGTATACTTGACTCCACCTCTAAATCGTTCATTGCCCCATTATACCAGTTTCCTCTCAGGGAAGAGCCCCCTTGCATGTCAAAAATGTTCATGAAGAATATCACTAAAGTGGCACATTGGTTCCCCATTCAAGAGGGCACATTTATCAGAGTCTTTGGCTCATATAAGACCCCTCATGCACTATAAAATATGGTTAGAATATAATAAAACTCACCTTAAATTCAATGTTGCTAGATTTAAACAAGCCAAATTCACTTCCTAAATATTGGCAGAAAGAGACAAGTTCAAAGATGTAGCAGGAATTACAACCTTTTTAATGTTAGCAGATCCTACATAATTGAGATGTTGAAGTAAACAATTTGGGATTCCTTCCACATGGATCTGATCATCCCTTAAATCAGACTTATATTGTTTCCTATGTGGTTCTAAATCACTAAAATAATTGTTATCCTGGAATATCCAATCGAGGTCATGCATATAACACATCCATTCAAACTCAGATGGGTGAGATGTGGACACCATGCCAAGAGTTCTTCAAATGCAGATTGGCTAAGAGTACCATATGATAAATCTAACTCATAGAGCTTTGGAAGTGCTTTTCCCATATGGAGTGGAATCAATGCTGAATTCTCAAGATATTTGCAAGCCCGAAGCTTCAAAACCTGATGAATATGCAAGGGAGAAAAAGGATGTTAAATTTTGTGACAAAAAGGTACTAAATGATAGGTTGGAAAATTGCCAAGAATGTATAAAAAAAACCTAGGAGTGTTAGCTTTAATTCTTTGAAGTAACCTTTAATTGGGGACAAGAATCAATGATTGGATGTAAATTTGCCAAGAATGTGTAAGAAAAATCTAAAAGTGTCAAATTGGAAATGACTTGAAAATGGTTCATTGTTTGTATGGGTCTAGCAGTGGCTTTTGCTCCTGAGACCAAAGCTTTGGTTCTTTATTGGTCTATAGTATATACATTTTCAAGCATGTTTAGGCCAATGTAACTTAAAGTCCAAATTCATTAATCTGCTATAAAAATTATTTTGCTGAGGATTTGGGTTTTCCTTTGCTTATCCATATTTTTTGTCTTCATGCTAGGAAACATATAGGGAGTCTAACCATAGTCAGCATGTTGGGGACCCCTAATTTCTAGCTTTTAGTTTTATGTGAGTTTTAACTTTGATTTCCAAGTCGGGAATTGCCCAGATATATTCCTTGGGATTATTTTGGAAGGGCTACAGGGACTTTTATTTTCTCAAACTGGACCTTTTAGTATGTTGGTCAGTTGATGTGCATGTTCTTTTGCTTGTTTTTGATGGGGAAACAAGGTTTTGTGCCATCTGAGTACTTGAGAGCATTGTCAAATGTTCTTGGGCCTATATTCATATCAAGTGAGAGTGCTCAGACTACTTATGTTATTGGTACCATGGGTAACATAGCCATAGGTTTAGATACTGGCACATGGGCTTCACTCAATGAACATCTTACATATCACGTGCATTCATGGCATACTAAACAATACCCTTAATTTGACTACATATTGGAAAATACCTATAAAAATCACATTATTTAACCCCCTACCAATACGAACCCAATGCACCTTCCCAATTTAAAAAACACCTACTTTCACTAGATATTGTAGGTATCCATTTTTCATTAACATTTTTTATACCCCTTTATATTTTTTCATTAACTTTGAGCTCCATTTTTTATACTTGCTAATATAAAATCCCTTTACCCCCTATTATATTCTTAATATATTATTTCATTTATCCTCAATATATATCACCTAATATGAATGCACATGGTATGATATTGCTCCCCAGTGAACCCCCCGTGTCTACTAGAGACACTGGTGGACTGGTGATGTCAAAGTTATCAGGGTTGAGTTGAAAATAATTTTCTTTGATATGGGGAGCAACTATAGGGGGAAAACCCTCAAGATTGCAGAGGCCAGTATTCAATTCTAGATATATTTATAGTGTCTAATTGATTTTGTACCCAAGTCAGTAACCAATTATTGATTATTTCAGAGTTATGTACTCTTTTATGGATAAATTCAATTTTTGGAATGTTTTTTAGTACCCATTATGTTACATTACTTTTCTTCCTCATGTCAATGACAAATTAATGGTAATATGATAATATCACATATTTTGGTGCAAATTAGAGCCCCATTCTAATCTTCAGAGTACCATTCTACTATCTTTATTTTCTTCCCAAGCTATAACAACTCAGTTTTAAAAATTGAGTTCTCAATTTTCAGTTAAACAAGAAAATCTTTGGCTACAATGTAGTGCACTATCCATTATCATCCAAATTGGAATGAAATCACCTTTCAAGAACCATAATCTATTTGCTTAGTTTTGTGTAGTAATAGTATTGACTTATATTTTGTGTGATTGAATTTGGCTGTAGGTGATAGGGGAAAATCGTTTAGTTCTAATTCTCCTTGTATATGTAATACAACAATTTCATGATGCATTTGGCTAGTTTGTTGACATTACTCGAAGCCAAGGTCTTAGAGGAGGAATTCTTACAAATGTCCGCACAGATGCTTTTGCAAAAAGGCATAGTGAAAATTAGGCCTTTTAACTGAGATTCCTAATATTTATTTAAAATGTTTTGCTAAGGCTCAATATGAGGATCACCAAAAATAGTTTTATGTAATTTGACTTATTTGAATCAAATGACCTACATCATGTATTTGACCTTCATCTCATCCACTTTAGTGATGTTACCTACACAACACATTCCCTATAACTCTACAATATTCAACCTTATTTTATCACTAAAAAACCTAAGTAGACTCCCAATTTTAGTTCTTCCATTGAGTGATGGGCACTTTCAGATTTTAATAAATAATGTTTGGCATCATTAATTTCCTATATTATTTTTATCTAAAAGCGTCAAATTGGAGAGTCTCTTTAGATATGAACTTATTAGCTCTGACCCAACTTTATTTCTCTAATTTGGAGCATTTGACAAATGTTCTAACTAAATCAATCACCGCCCCAATATTTTTGAGGCATTCGCTTCAATTGCAATATGTTGAATATGGCCAAGATGACTTGAAAATGGCTCATTTTTTGTATGGGTCTAGTAGTGGATTTTGTTCTCGAGACCAAAGTTTTGGTTCTTTATTGGTCTTTACATTTTCAAGCATGCTTAGGCCAATGTAACTTAATGTCTAGATTCATTAATATGCTATAAAAAAAAATATGTTGAGGATTTTGGTTTTCCTTTGCTTCTCCATATCTGTTGTCTTCATGCCAAGAAACGGATGGGGAGTATGACCATAATTTGATGACAGGATCCATTTCTCAATTTTCTTGTTGATGGTAGGAGCCATTTCTTAATTTGCCTGGTATTCTGACCCAATTTCACAACAAACAACTGGGTACAAACTAACAACATTGCTAAATCAAACAAAATAATCCATGGAGACCTGTCAACTATCAATGAGTGAATTTTTCTTGGGCAGAATCCGCAATACAAATTTCAAGCCTAAATTATTGCCTCTTAGGCAAATGGTTTTGTTGTTGATAATGTCATTTCGAGGTGATTGGTGATTGGATTGAATGTTCTCAACGTGCTTCTCACTTTTTGTCCTACAAGTCCTAGGATTGGCCTCATTCTCACTTTATTTTTATTTAATAGGAGCAGTTGAGTCACTTTGGTCTATTTATATTCAATCCAAGACAAGATTTTCATAGCTTGGATTAACCATTGAATTGGGATTTTAGATAAGGGCAATCTCTTGTTCATATTTTCAATCAATTTGCATCACTGAGCAAACATGGTTGATCTGATCCTTTCTTCTTTGACATGAATCCTTTGCAACATCTAGTATTGTAAATTTGTCAAGAATGTGTAATACAAATCTAAAAGTGTCAAACTGGAGAGTCTTTGTAGAGCCAACAACCTCTTTGGCCCAATTGAGGTGCACGACATCAAAACCAACAACTAAATGGAAATACATGCAGTAGTTACAACAGTGAACACCCAGAGAAGGATATACTAGGTGAGACCCTGTAATAAGTGTAAAGGAGTGAGAAATTATATCCAAAATCCATCCAACTTAAATGTTAACCACTTTCTGACCTATACCAAAACAACGTATATAAATTAAAAAAAATGGAAAATGATTCACTCTGTTAACAAGAAATCGATTTCTTAATTTCAATTTCAGAATTTGACTTTTAGATCATTAGCCATTGAGTGAAATCCATTCATATTTGTTTTGTAGAACACATTCCACCTTATAAATGAAAAAAGCGAGAGAAAAAATATCAAGTTAGAAATATCTAATAGATTGAAAATTATTGCACGTATGGAAATCCGTTGCGTGCAGCGATTCATGATACAAAGATGCAATGATAAATGTGAAAACTTGCAATTAATGTGAAGAGTTTTATCTAGGGTAATTCAATTACTACAACTCACATAGGGATTTTTTTCCAATAAATTTTGAAAATGATTGTTTTTCAACATTAATTACAGTTGTTACAATAAACGTTTTCCTAAAAGAACACCATTCCGTGTTTTTTTTATAAAGGAAAAAATGAGACAAAAAATATCAAATTAGAAATATCTAATGGATTGAAAATTATTGCAACTATGGAATTTCATTGCTTGAATGCTGCAACACTTCAACATTGTCTAGTACTTAATATATTCAGTTCAATGAAATAGACAATAAGATTATATTTAAACAAAAAATTAGATATTATGTTGCCGACTGTCATGGGTTTTATGACATGATTAAATGTTAAAAAGAATGAATGAGTAATAAATTAAGGACTAGGGTAATGGGACAATTCACATCCCATTATATTCCTTGCAGAAGGAGATAAAGAAATTGCAGCCTAAATAGTGATATAGAGGATCTCAAACGTGACATGAACATGAGAGGTAGCCATCAATCCTCCTCTAGAAGAAGCACCCTCACTCTCACGAGCCATGGTGAGCCTCCTCCTCACCGCTAGAGACCCTATTCCAAAGACAAAAAACCCTTCTTATTGATCTGCCTTGACAACGCCCCCACATCCATTAATGGAAAAACAAAACCAAAAAACTCGAACTAAAAACCATAGAACCTGAAAACCTCTTGCACTGAAAGCAAGAAACTTCCACACTCGAGCGTTTCTATGTGGTGGAAGGAAGACATGGTTGACATAAAGGAATCAACTCATAGTTCAGGCTGGTGAAGGTAGTTGACAGGTGGTGGGATCAAACGACTGAAAATGTTTCAATTGTCTAACAGTCCATCCAACAGTGCCCAATGCCCAATGGTGCAAAGCGGTAGCCTAGGGGAGTTTTTCCCAGAGAAACACCTTATGTCATAAATTTTTGTCATAAGTCTTTTTGCTTGCTTTTTCTATTTCAATTTATTGTCTTCTCATTTTAAATATTTAATTTTAAAGAAATTCCTAATTACATTTATTTTCACTAGATGTTTACTAGTTGCAAAGGAATTCCAACATATGTTAAAACTCTCACATAGTAAAATGTTATTAACTAGAAACTTCCTATATTTCTATAATTTTAATAAAACCTTCCCTCTATTGATTTGGAGTTAATAAAAAATTTAAAAAGTGTTTGAAATACTAATTTCATTATAATTGTATAATGAAATTAGTATTTAAAACACTTTTAAAAAATTTTACTAACTCCAAATCAATATAGCAATGAATGGATTTTTTTTATTAAAATTATAGAAATATAGAAAAATTATAGTTAATAATATTTTACTATGCGAGAGTTTTTAAAAATTTTGATATTCCTTTGCAACTACTCAACATATGATGAAAATAAATTTAATTAGAAATTCCTTTAAAATTAGAAAAATTAAAATGAAAAGACAATAAATTGAAATAGAAAAAACAAACAAAAAGACTTATGACTAATGAAAAAAATAAATAAATCAATTGTTTTATTGTTAATAATAAGTATGGTAATGAATGGAAAGAAAATATTTAATTATAGAAAAAGTCTTTTACATAATTAATTGTAGTTCATAGTCCTCACTATTTTATTAGGAAAACCTAGGGAAAGCCTCAAATATTCCCAATTTATGACGACACTTGGCCATTAAAGTTTTTTTTATTTATTTCCCTGCTCAGAAATTGGGTGTTCTTTGCACTCTAGCTACCCATGCTATGAGGGTTTCTGATGTTGACCATTTTTCTAAAGAGAAATCCCATCTCTTGAAGGCTTTTGCTAATAATGGTTACAGTAAGAAACAAGGACTTAAAGCCTTCCTCAAAGCTAGCAAGAGTCCTAAGGTTAAGATTGACCCTAATGATCATAGTTCGGGAGTTAACTCCCTTTCATCTAAGGAACAATTGACATGATTGCGAGAATCCTTAGGAAGTACAACATTCCCTCTACCTTTCGACCCCTTAACACCATTAGAAGTTTCTTAAAATCAACAAAAGACCCTGTAGACCCCAAGGATATGAAAGGTGTTTATGTCATCCCATGCTCATGTGGAACAACATACATTAGTGAAACAGGTCGTTCTGTTAATCAAAGGATTAAGGAACATGCTGTCGATATTAAGCATGGGAGGACCCACTCTTCGGCCTTGGTAGAGCATGTTGAGAAGACCAAGCATCAACTATGCATTGAAGAGGCGAAGGTCATTGCGAAGATTTCTCACTGTCATCACCGTAAATTTAGGGAAGCCATTGAAATTGAGAAGAAGCCTTGTAATCTTAATAGGGACGATGGTTGGAAAATTAGCAGCGATTGATTCCAACCCTTTCCTCCTAGTCCCTTCCCTCTCTTCGGTTTTTTCCCCTGAAGTTTGTTTATTTGTCCTTTTTTTTAACTACATTCGATGATATAACAAAATAGTAAATAATTAAATTTAAATACATTTAAAATTTAATTAATTAATTATTTTTTAAGTACATTTGATGTTATAATAAAATAGTAAATAATTATATAATTACATTTAAATCTAATTAATTATTTTATTATTGTTATTATTATTATTATTATAGAATTTAATTAAGGAGATTACATTTATAACTAAGATATAGCTACAATCTATGAAATAATAAAATAATAAGTAATTAAAATTAAAATACATTTAATTTAATTTATAGTTTAAATTTTTAATAAATTAAAAAAAGAATTTATTTAAACAAATTAATGTTACAACCTAGTTAGTTTCAGCTTATAACTAAATAATATATTTATACATTTAATATTATTTCCATCACATTTTATTTTATTTGGCTTAATTATTGTTTTATTTGAATAATAGTTTTTTGACTTATTATTTTTACATGTTGAGTAATGTTAGTTATTTAGAATTACATATTTATTATTATACACTGTATTATCAATTAATAATAAATAATAATAATTTGTCCCATCTTCCTATCTAGTAAAAAATAGTTGTTTTTAGCTATATTTTCCTATAGTGATTACAAGGTCTTGACGTCCTAATCTGCCTAAACCTAGCCTAAATCTTTTTTCATAACAAAAATCATATTGTATTGATATGGAGAAACATCAATTACATATATAGGTTTAATGGAGTATTAACCCAAAACTGTCATGGTAAATACCAGTTCAATAGGTACAGATATAAACTGTATTGTTTGAAAAACCAAACAGTAGAAGCATGAAGATTTCAGATAGAGAGATCAGATTGTTTGCATATGCCATATAAACAGTTGAGATGCCTCAGAGGCAGAGAAGATCTTGATACAAAAAATTAATTTTAACATGGCGAAAATAAAAACTAGATGGTGTTGCAAAAAGGGAGGCCTAAATGCCCAGAAATGCCAGGAGAGCTTTGATGCGAAGCAAAGTGGAAGAAATGGGCCTCCGAAAGCTTTTGAAGATAGATTCATTTCGCCATATCCAGATAGACCAGCACACAGAAATAAAAATAGTGCGCCGAGAATCCGACTGTGCGCTCCACCAGAGAAATCCTTCCTGGTTGGCTCCAATGTCGGTCGCCCAGGCAAAAACGCGCAGCTCTCTCTAGCCTAAATCTACCAATGTGATTTCTTCCAAAAATGTTTTCAAATATTTTTATTTATTTATATAACAATTTTTTATTTTGACAATTTGATTTTAAATCACATAAAATTAAATATTCACCAAACAAAATTTAATTAATTTATTTTTTTTTCTCTAAAAAATAAATTTAATATTTTAATTTTACAAAAAACTTTAATAAAAGTAATTTTTTAAAAATTTGCAAACTATTAAGAGTCAAAGCATTTTGAGACAAACTACCTACTATGTAACACTTGTTACTAACACAAAAGAACAAAAAATCACTCTATAATATATATATATATATATATATATATATATATAGATAAAACAAGATTAAAAGCCTTTTAACCACTGAAAATTTTTAACATCATCTACATATACCATATACATATTATATAACTTTTATCAATTGCAAATATATATATAAATCGTTGATATCAATACTTAATTTAGAATTGATAGTTGTTTATATAAATATGTTTTCAAAGAATATAGATTTTCTTATACTTTTACTTTTAAGATACAACTTCTTTATTTTAGTCCATTTAACCTATGAATAAATACTATTTTCTTTATTTCAAAAATTTTGACCCAAAATATATATATATATATATATACATTTTTTAAATATACTTGACATATTAAATTTGTTTCTTCGTAACATATTTTCTAACTTATCATTAACAAACAATAAATTCTTACGCAATACTTTCTAAAATTCATTTTAATTTTAAAAATAAAACACCTTACCCAATCTTTATACAAACAAAAACTCTAACCTCGCAAAGCTCTAACCTCTATCAATTAATTTTGATGTAAAACACCTTCGAACATTTCCACATACCCAAGATAAGTTCCACATTGCCCTAAAGCATCCTTTGTTTTGACTGACCTGGGAAGTAGCAGACTATTGCCCAAGCTTTTGTATATCATAAAGGATCCTTTGTTTCGACTGACCTGGGAAGTAGCAGACTATGGCTACAGCTAGTGAGAAGGAAGGAGTAGAACCCCATTCCGAGCTTCAGTTGATAACCAGCGCGTGGCTGAAACGACACGCAGACCTCTTTCGTAAAGCAACTTTCCATCCTTTCATACAAAGCATTCGCAATGGATCGCTGGATTTCAACTGCTTCAAACGTTGGCTGGTAATTCTTCTTTATTTGTTTGATTAAAGATGAGTAGGATTTGAAAAAAATTAAACCGGGGCAAGTTGCTTTCTAAGAAATGAAGTCAATTGTTTTGCTGGGTATTGGGCCAAATTACGGGAGACAGTGAATTCCACCGACTTTACAATTGCCCTGCTTACAGAGATATTATTAAACGAATCGCCATTAAAGAAACTTTTAAAGAGTCATGAAAACCCTCTGTTAGCAATCCAAATCTGTCTCTTTTGTCAACTCTGCCCTAAATCTCTAACAACCATGAAATCCACCCAGTTTTTTCTTTTAAACCAAGTTGAGGGATTATGAATACCCTGAAATTAACATTGCAGCAAGACGTGGAGCAAATATGTCGATGAAATCAAACCAGGCTGTTAGGTTGGGTTACCACTGTCTTTCAAAAGTGCTGTAAGCTGGTTACATTCCAGTGTAATACTCTCACCTTGGGGAAAGGTACAGCCTTTATACGGTAATAATTGGAAGCATCTTGCCGCTGAAAATGCAGAAGGGAATTCTCTTATTCCATATTCAAAATGGTTAGAGATGAAGGCCAGGGGCTTAGAATAACGAGGAATGGGTTTACTGTTGTTTTTACTGATGTCTGCAAGAGGTCCAATATATTATCTATATTTAGAAATTGATATTTGATCTTATGTCCGGCCAGCATATTTGGTTTACTGTTGTTTTTACTGATGTCTGCAAGAGGTCCAATATATTATCTATATTTACAAATTGATATCTGATCTTATGTCAGGCCAGCATATTGTATAAATGATTCTGGTGGGGTGGGGTGGGGTGGAAAAAGGTGTAATTATCAGTGGGATGTTCTCACCAAGATTACTGAGCCTACCAATCAGTGGGATGTTGTCACCAAGATTATGTAATGCTTGGCATCCGAGCATGGCACAATTTTTAATCGTCACAGGTGGCTCCCAACCTCAACTCTGCCCCATGATTTATGAATTAGTGACCTGATTGAGACTAAACCCCACACAAAGTAACTGGTCTACACCTCCTGGGTAGTTACAGATTTACAGTTGTTGGTTGCCACTATATTTCTGTTGACATTGTCTCACTCTTCTATGTTTTGACTCTTTTGGTCAAAATTTGGCTGTACAATTTTGGGCAAGATTGTGATGTTTGATTTTTTTAAATACTCTTTCGAATGCATAATTAGATTCAACACACTAACAAATCCCTGGAGCACTTCAATTGTACAGAACACACAACTCAAACTTGTGATTCTAACAAATATCTGCTAGATTTCAAACAAAATTAATAATTACTAACTCTTTAGGTTCCTCCCACTCAAAAATGAACACGGATGAACAAATTGAATACAACATTCTTGTTTTGTCATATCCACTAGGCAATAGTGCCAATTCAACTCAATATAAAATTGTGGCTTTTTGAAGCCAAAAGCTCGTAAAACGTTACATACAACAGAAATTTTGTGAGAAGATAATATTTGTTCATCAGGATCTAGATGTTTTCTGTTTGTTTGTTTCCATACAAAATATATGTGAACAGGATTTTGGGTTGTTCCCTGTTCTCAAACGCCTGTTTCATTCTAATTGTACTTATTTCTAATATCTATTGATTGAGTATTTCCATTATGTGCATGTAAAAGGTGAATTATATGGAAAATCAGTCTGATGGATGTTCATTTATATTTTATTGTGGGCCTAAAATATCAATCAATCTGTATATAACTATGATTGATTGCAGGGTCAAGACTATATATTTGTAAGAGAATTTGTGCGCTTTCTAGCAAGTGTGTTACTTAAGGCACCCAGAGATACAGCCAATGAAGATATAGACCTTATACTAGGGGGGCTTGTTGCTTTGGATCAAGAACTTTCATGGTTTAAGAAGGAGGCATCAATCTGGGAAGTTGACTTTCTCGGTACCAATCCTCAGAAGGCAAACAAAGACTACTGCAGGTGCTGCTTTCCTTGTCTTGATAGGAAATACTCTTTTACCTGATTTCTCTCCCTATTGTTTAACTTGTGCAATCTGTCTTGTGTATACTTAAGGAAACAACATAAATAAAGAAGGTAAACGAATAATACCGGTTTCTTTTCTTAACATAAGAAAGCCCGAATCAAGTGTGTATTTTTTCAACTAATTTGTGGTACACTGCTCAATTAAGAAATTAACAGGTTTCTCGAGAATCTCATGCAACCAGAAGTCGAGTATGTTGTCATAATTGTGGCACTTTGGGCCATTGAAGTGGTGTACTGTGACAGCTTTGCAATTTGTTTGGAGGCTGATGCCAAGACTCCACCAGCATTGCTTGAAGCCTGTCAGCGCTGGGGAAACGAAGGATTCAAGCAGTATTGCGTATCTTTGCAGAAAATTGCAGATAAAGCTTTGAATAACGCCACTCCTGATGTGCAACAGAAGGCAGAGACCGCCTTTGTAGAAGTGCTAAAGAATGAAGTTGAGTTTTGGAATATGAGCTATGATGATCATAATTGAAAAGTCATTTTGGAACATTGAAGAACTTTGTTAGGTTGGAATTTGGAATTTGGTTTTCATGGGATTTTTTTTTTTTTTTTCACAATTATGTAAGCATAGATAGGGATTAGTCTTAATATTGGATATTGGATAGAAGAATGATCTGCCCACTAATGGTATGTTATTATTAGGATTGTGGAAAGCTCGGTTGACCTTGGATGTCCCTTGGAATAGCTTAGTTCACTTAAAGATGGCTTCCATCCCAACATCTTCACATCAAATATGAAATTAGACCCAAAAAAAACTAAACCCCACATAAATCAACTTGTTTACAAACTTTACACCTTATTTATCTATTTAATTGATATTGATCATAAAGCTTTATGCATATAATATTGAAATTTTAATTTCTGTTAAAGATATTTTTGTAAATAATATAGCTAGAATTATATTTATTGAAAAATTCTTTAAAAAATACTATGATGACATTCTATGATGACATTGTAAGATTTTTATTGAACCTTGGATTTTCCAAGAAAACTGCGATCCCTTATATGAACTTCTAAACCTAAACTTCTCTAAATAGCTTAATTGGAGTTATATTTATTTAGGAATTCTTGAAAAGCATAGAACCATGTTGTCATCCTATAACATGATTTTTGAGATTTGATTGCTTTGGGGATTGATTGTTAGATGTTGGAGAGAATTAAAGGAAGAAATTTTTGTAAATTTTACATATAAATTTCATTGAAGTGTTATAAGGTGTTTAATTTTTATTTATTTATTTTTTATAAAGTGGGACATTCCATTATTATGATCACATTATATATATTATTTTCTAGGGTACCTTTGTATGTAGTTCATATTATCATTCCTAGATACATTACAAAATGAAAGATAGAGATATTAGAACACACTACCATATGGGGCAATGGAAGATGGGATAGTGAAGGCAATATTAATGCCATGGGAATGAGAGGTATGATTCACATACAAGAGATCTGCAATGGTAGATGTAAGACAAAAGGAAGAGGGTTCAACTAATGTTGACACTGAAGAGACATTAGGCATACGAAGGAGGCATGGATGTACATCAATAGAAAATGGAACATTTTATGACGTTTTCAATCTCATGGAAGTTGGAAAGTAAATGATTTGCATGGTATTCTCATTAGTTAAAGATTAAGAGGGCCAATTTGAAAAATGGGTTTCCATTGACTTGAAATTACCATTATATTCTAATAGTGAGGTCTTCCACTAAGGGGGTTGGTTGTTGTTGGGAAGAGAAGCCCAACCGATAAATGACATCACTAAATTGGGTTAGTTTAGGACAATTATGAGAATAATAGTCATGTGTGTCACACAAGACATAGGGATGACTCATATGCAAAGACTTAAGATGTTTGGATGGTGACTTAGGAAGTGTGACTTTTATAATAAATGTGTAAAGAGTAGATTCGAAATCATTGAAGTTACGAAGTTCTTCAATTTTAGGGAGGAAAGGACAATTATTGGTTGTGTGTACAATGAGATCACATAAAGGACATGGACATATGGCTCTAAGTGTATTTTTTTATGTGGCCATGGTCCATGGTTATTGATGCCTCCTTTCTTCTTAGCTTTACCCCCTTTATCAATGCCTTTCCCATCTTGTTGGGTTTGTGTATGTACCTTAGAAGGCACATGAGTAGGGATTATGGGCTACATCGTTGTAAATGGTAAATAATAAATTGGATGAGAGTAAAAGATGAGTACGATGTTCCAAATACCATACAAGGATACCCAACATAAGTGTGGGAAAAGTCAACATGGTCATAACAAGTGTACATACTATTCCCAAATGCAAAAATAAGAAAAGTTTCTAGGAAGATGGGGTCCTCTCTTGGATGATGTTGAATATGAAAGAGTTGTCGGTTTAGTAGAGGGGGGTGTGAGGATGAACCTGTAGTCTTATCAAGTTGTTGGGAAGGTGAAACCATGTACACATTTGATGAACCTGGCTAGGTAAATAAAGGTGAACTACTATAATATGTGCCAAGAAATGTAAAATATTTGAAAAAGAGGTGAATAGAAATAATTTTTCTTTATATGATCACCATAATTACATGTTTCTAATTTGGATTGGATCAGTATATAATTTTTCATCCATCTCAATGCTTTTAGTGTGGAAAAATTAAAGGAATTAGTTTATAGGCGCAATTTTATTAGCTGGACCTAGTTTGAAAATTTGGGGTTGGAAGCATTCTAGGGCTAGTTTAAAGTCTTAAATGACATTTTTTAGGGGAAAAGCTTTCCCACTAAAGTGTTATACCCCATGACGTTATTCTACACTCAGACCTTTCCAACAATGCAAAATAGACGTCAATTAGAGTTCAGATGCAAAATTTATGTCTCCTGGAAGTTGATCTATTGTGATTGACCACTATAATTGGAGAGGATGACATGTTAGACCTCACTACTCATGAAAAATGGGCTATTTGTGTGAATACTATGAATAATACTTTAGAAGGTTCAAATTTGTAACTCTAGTAAAGAGTTGGAGGAGCCAAACTTAGACCCTAGTTGGTTGTCATGTTATGTTATAACCAAATCACTAAAAGGGGTCCCATTCACTTTGTATTGTATCTTGTTTCACATTTGAAAATAACAACTTGGGAGTGGGAGTGAGAGCATAACAAAGGGGGATTATGTTATGTAGCAACCTATGGGCCACAAGTCTTAGAGAGTGTCTTCTCCTTTCTACTTGCATTATCTCTATTCTAGAAAAAAACAGAGCAAAGCAGCCTAACCTTCTAGATGGATTTTCTCTTGAAAGGGTTTTCAAAAGCATATATTGGTGCTCATTGTGTTTTGTATGTGTTTTGTATTTCATTGTTCTATATTTTCTGCATTTTATCTAGTGGTGTTTCCTGCAACAAATGTTAGCAAAAAACACTATATTATGGATTGCTAATAGTCTAACAAACAAATATGAGGATTGTGAATTTAAACCCTAGAGTCTATTGATTTCCCATTATTGTGATTATGGATTTGAATTAAATACTACAAAAAATAAAGAAAAAACATAAACCATGAAATAAGCAACAAAACTCCAAGTAACCCAAAAAAGAATGACCTTTATTGATAACACCTATAGGGAGGACTCTTCACTGAAATGACAATTGGTAGGCCTCCTCCTTCAGAGGGTTCATTGAGAATATTGTACTTGCAAACAAAGTGTCCCTCTCTCCAAAGGGTAAATGAGACAAGAAAAATAAAAAGATGACTGAGAGCTCAACTAGTGAGGAGAGCTCAAATGTCGAAAGAACAAATGTTGGACAATGAAAACAGGTGAGTGAGGAAAAACCTCTCCTATTTATAACGGATTGGTTACTAGATTTGATGAGGTTAAATATTAGAAAAATATTTGCTAGACCAAATCAAGATCTAACTACTTTTGGTATCTTATTATTTTGGTGAGAGAAAAGGGTCAACAAATATGGTTAATGACCTTTCTTATGGATAAGTAAATAAAAAATAATGACTTATTGAGTTCATGAATGAAAAAACTCCACAAATAAATGATTTATTAGATTATTTCTATTTCACTGAGTAAAATAGTAAGAAGTAATTCATAAATAAATTATTTCCATGTGAATGGATGGAAAGAATTCAATAAATGATTTCCATGATAATAAATATTAGCACAACCACATTAGTAAATGTGATTATATACATCAATTGACATCAATTATTATTATTATTATTATTATTATTTTGGGCAGATCCACCCAAAGGGATCACATCTCGTTGGCTTATTAGGAAAGCCTGACCCTGAGGGCGTCGAGGAGAATTGACCACATGACCTCCCATTAGCAAGGTGCTTTAGCGATAGGAAATAAACCAATTGAAATAACCCTTGAGGCTCATCGACCAACATCATTTGTATTCACATGATGGCATTTGTCAGTTGATAATTTGCATCATATATTCATAATTGTATTATGTAAATGTGAAAATGTAAACATGTATTTACAATATGCAATTTTTTTATTTGATAATGTGCAAGGCAATTTCATAATTGTATTAGGTAAATGTGATAAGTTAAACATATATTTAGAGATGCGAGCTAGTTAATATTTGAAATTCTATCCATTGATGTAGAGGAGACCATGAGAATATGCTAAAATCTTTCATTTATGACCATAAGATAAATATTTGGATTAAAAGAAAGATTGATATGCCAACTTTCAATTGGGGGAATACCTATTGGCGTAAAAATGTGTAAACATAATTAGATTATCTTCACATAAAATGGTTAAAATTATGTGAATAACATAAAATTAATTAATTGATGGGTTATTCTCCTATAAATGGGTAAATTAATGGAAATAACTCAAGAAAATGGTTCCTTAGGCTATTTCCTTAGATGAATGTGTGCTTTAATGTGTAAAATTTGCACTAACATGGTGGATTTTGATTAACCTAGTAATTTTAGTTAGGAGTTCACTTTTTATGTGATAACACATTGCCACCTAATGTATCAATGTTAAGAGCACATCGTATAATTGCAATACATTGTAGTTTTCTTTCACCATACACTGAAGATGGTCATGTAGAGAGAGAGAGAGAGAGAGAGATTTTGTTGCAAGGATCCAAGGAGGTTGTTACCACTCATCAAGCAAGAGTCTCAAAGTAACTGTACGTGATCTCAATAAACAAGGGAAGGTGTACCCATACCTACCAAGATATCTCAGTACAAATAATAATGACATGCTTAGTAAAATGGGGCTAGAAAAAAGAATATACAATACATCAATGTGCTAGCATCGATGGACTAGAATATAGTACAATGATATAAATAGTTCCATATATGCCTTCCTAGAACAAAAGGGCTAGGATTGATATAACAACTATTGTTGATCTAGATACATAGGAACAAATCCCCCCCATGAGAGAGGGGTTGGATACACCCTTAGAAGCCCTACTAAAAATGAAGGGGATCTAATTTTTTTAATAAGCCAATTATTGGGGGGATAATGCTATATAAATTTTCAACCATCTCAATTCTTTCAGAGTGGAAACATTAAAGGAATCAATTTTTAGGAGCAGTATTTTCAAGTGAATCTAGTTTGGAAAATTGGAATATGAAGCCTTCTAGGGCTAGTTTAAGGCCTTAAATGAAATTCTCTAGGGGAAACAAATTCCCACTTAAATGTTATACCCCACGATAATGTTCTACACTCATAGACCTTTCCAACAATGCAAAAAAGATGTCAATTGGAGTTTAGATGCAAATTTTATGCCTTCTGGAAGTTGATCTATCGTGATTGACAACCATAATTGGATAGGATGACACTTTTTCCCACGTTGTGGAAAATGGGCTATTCGTGTGAATACTATGAAGAATACTTTAGAAGGGTCAAATTTGTAACTCTAGTATAGAGTTGGAGTCAAAATTAACCCCTAGTTGGTTATCGTGCTATGTTATAACCAAACCACTAGGAGGTAAAGAGGTTCCATTTACTTTGTATTGTATCTTGTTTCACATTAGAGAATAATAACCCGGGAGTGGTAGTGAGAGCATAACGGAGGGGGCTTGTGTTCTATAGCAACCTATAGGTCACAAGTCTAAGGTAACACCATAGGGAGTGTCTTATCCTTTGTGTTTGCATTATCTCCATTCTAGATAAAAGAGAGTAAAGCAACCTCATCTTCTAGATGGGTTTTCTCTTGAAAGGGTTTTCAAAAGCATATATTGGTGCTCATTGTGTTTTGTATGTGTTTGTATTTCATTGGTATCTATTTTCTACATTTTATCCATTGGTGTTTCCTACAACAAATGTTAGCAAAAACATTATACTATGGATTGCTAATAGTCCAACAAACAAATATGAGGATTGTGAATTCAAACCCTATAGTCTATTGGTTTCCCATTATCATGTTTTGATTATGAATTTGAATTAAATACTACAAAAAATAGAGAAAAAGAATAAACCATGAAACAAGCAAGAAAACTCCAAGTAACCCAGAAGAATGACCTTTATTGATAGCACCTACACGGGGGGACTCTTAGTTGAAGTGAAAATTGGTGGGCCTCCTTCTCGGGAATTTTCATTGAGAATATTGTACTTGCAAGCAAAGTGGCCCCTATCCGAAGGGTGAATGAGACAAAAGAAAAATAAAATCCAAAGGGTAAATGAGACGAAAGAAAAATAAAAAGATGATTGAGAGCT
Source organism: Pinus taeda (assembly GCA_000404065.3). Taxonomy (NCBI): domain Eukaryota; kingdom Viridiplantae; phylum Streptophyta; class Pinopsida; order Pinales; family Pinaceae; genus Pinus; species Pinus taeda. Next base: position 147,177 of record APFE030837889.1, on the reverse strand, counting down.
CAATTACTGAGGAGAGCTCAAATGTCGAAAGAAAAAAGTCTGGACAATGAAAATGGTCATGAGGGAAAACCTCTCCTATTTATGACAAACCGGTTGCTATATTTAATGAGGTTAAATATTAAAAAAATATTCGCTAGACCAAATCAAGATCTAACTACTTTTGGTATCTTATTATTTTTGGTGAGAAGAAAGTATCAAAAAAGTATGGTTAATGACCTTTCTTATGGGTAAGTAACTAAAAAATATTGATTTATTGAGTTAATGAATGAAAACAATCGACAAATAAATGATTTATTAGATTATTTCTATTTAACTAAGTAAAATAGTTAGAAATAATTCATAAATAAATTATTTCCATGTGAATAGATGGAAATAATTCATAAATAAATGATTTCCATGAGAATAAATATTAGCACAACAACATTAGTAAATATGATTATATACTCTGATTGGAATAATTTGTATTCACATGTTACCATTTGTTATTTGATAACTCACATAGTACTTTCATAATTGTATTAGGTAAATGTGAAAATGTAAACATATATTTACATGACGTCATTTATTATTTGATAATTTGCATGGTAATTTCATAATTGTATCAGGTTAATGTAATAAGGTAAACATGTATCTAGAGATTTGATCTGGTTAATATTTGAAATTCCATACGTTGATGTAGAGGAGACTATGAGAATATGCTAGCATTTTCCATTTATGACCATAAGATAAATATTTGGATTAAAAGAAAGATTGATCCGCCAACTTTCAATAGGGGGGATACCTATTGGTATAAAAATGTGTGAAAAGAATTATATTATATTTACATAAATGACTAAAATTATGTGAATAACATAAAATTAAATAATTGATGGGTTATTCTCCTATAAATGAGTAAATTAATGGAAATAACTTAGGAAAAATGGTTCCTTGGGCTATTTCCTTAGGTGAAAGTGGGTTTTAACGTGTAAAAATTGCACTAACATGGTGTATTTTGATAAACCTAGCGATTTTGGTTAGGTGATCACTTTTTGTGTGATAACAAATTTCTCCCTAATGTATGAGTGTTAGGATCACATAGTATGACTATAATACATTTCAATCTTTTTTAACCAAACAATGAAGATGGCCATGTAGAGAGAGAGAGAGAGAGAGAGATTTCGCTACAAGGATCCAAGGAGGTTGTTACCACTCATCAAGTAAGAGTCTCAATGTGAGTGTACATGATCTCAATGAGGTAGGGAAGGCATACCAATACCTATCAAGATATTTAAGTACAATTAATAATGATGTGCCTCGTAAAATAGGGTGAGGAAAAAAAATATACAGTACATCAATTGTGCTAGCATCAACGGTCTAGAATATAGTACAATTGTATAAATAGTTTGATATACATATGCCTAGAACGAAAGGGCTAGGATTGATATAACAATTGTTTTTGATCTAGATACATAGGAACAAATACCCTCTCATGAGAGAGAGGGTGGATACACCCTGAGAATCCCTATTGAAAATGAAAGGGATCTAAATATTTGAATAAGCCAATTGATGAGGGGCTCATGCTATGGGCTTAAAGAATGGTGGAAACCAACCCAGTCAAATATACTAAATTATATTTTGGATTGAATCATATACTATTAAAGGTCGGGCATGCAGGGAACTACCTAAAGGGAACCCCCCTCCTGAGGTTTGGGAACAACTCAAACTTGCCCAATGGATCTGGTACAATCATCTGCAAAAACATACCATCAAGTCCATGATTATTGATTGTGTGATAATGCACTAAGTTCGAGCTAACAAGAAGATAATAATTTAGAGAACACTAAGGTATCCCTCTATTTTATCTAAGGCACCCATCAAAGAGAAAAGTGGATCCAAGGTACACTACCCTCTAGGCCAATCCCATAGAATAATTGCGCTGAAGTCGATAGAGGAAGGCTCATCAAAGTTGAGGCAATGATGAATCTTCAACAATGACATGAGGCATATATTATAATGTGACTAATAGAAATTGGCACTAATGGGGGTAATGGTTTGATGGGTATACTGGTGAGTTCCCTTCTTAGAGCATAACATGTGAGATTGACTTGGAAGTGACTAAAAACATTCCAAAATGAATGATCAATTACTAGGACAAGGGATTTTCAAAGATATATTAGTAAACCAATGAGACATCTAGAGGTTAAGTCATAGGAATATAGGACAATTATGACTTGCATACTTCTTAACATACTATAGAAAAACTAAAGGTGGTTCTGATCACACTCCATGGGACATATTGCTAACTCATCTTTGATGGTTTGAATAAGGATGATAAAATGATGTTCCCTATTGGGGCTCCAGAGTCACACTATGTCTTGTTATAGTGTAGAGCCTGGGAACCTCTAAGTTCAATATAATTTGTTGTTGTTGATTTGATTTTCTATTGAAATTTTGTGTATGAAATCATCTGTGTTTATTTAGTCTTGGTGAAAATATCTATGCATTCTTTAGTTTTGAGTGTTAATGTGTGTTTGTTCTTGGCTTCAAGCTTCAATAAGGAAAATAAAAATTATGAAAAATTTGTAACAAATTAAATCAGAGGTTAATGCTTGTTTGTTGTGAATGTTGTTATGTTAAATGGCTATGTGAATTATGCCTTAAAATTTTCTTATATTCTCTATGTTTATTTCAAATTTAAGTTTCATGCACTCTATTTTCCCCATAAAAGTTGTCACAAAAAATAAAGAAGCATGAAGAACCATTTTCAGTCATTTAAATCAAGTTCTTGATCTTTGTTCGTGTATACTTATTTTTGTTGTGAATGCAATGAAATTACTCATAAATCAACTGATATTTATTGCACATTTCTAAAATCTGAATATCTCATGTATTCTAGCAGTCACCACGAGTTTTCACAAGAAGGTACACATTACCATGAACAAGTTTCATCCAATTCAATTTTTTTATTTCTATTTTAAATTTTAGATTTCTTATGATAATTTGGGTAAAGGAAAATATCAACCATTCAAAATAATATTTGTTGGGTAAGATTTCCACTAGTTTTGAGTTAGAGCATTCATGAGCTTTGGGTTTGACATAAATAAATAAAAAGGTTTTGAAGAAGAGGAAAAATGGAGAACGGACCTTAAAAAACTTAAATGAGCAATTAAGAATTCATTTGAAGCTGTTAAAATTAGATGGTAAACTAAGCAATTAAGAATTCAATTGCAAGAAAAAAATCATATTTTGAATTTTACAATATCATTAAAAACCCACGTAAAAGTTCATCAAAATAGCCAAGATACTCTTCAACAAATCTTGATGAATTTTATAGAAATTAAAGCAAACAATCATACTAATTCAATATTTACTTTAATTAGCAATACAATTTCAACTTCATATCAAATCAGGTTTACAACATAATTTTCCATGAAAAATACTTGAAATCACTTCAAAATTCCTCCTTAAACAACTTTAAAAGTCCCAACAAATTCTGGAACAATTTTGATAGAGTTTCCCCTACGCCAAAAAATTCTCCCTCTATTACATGAAAATGGGGCCAATATATAGGCACTCAAGACTCAAGACCCTAACCACTAGGAATCTTTCACAAAATTGACAGTTGTCTTGTAATTAACTTCTTCTAGAAGTTTCATAAAAATTTGTAAGTTTTAGGGTGGGTCCCACTTGATTTGACTATAGTGGTTCGTCTTTCTCTATCTTGCTTGTACATTGGGTGTTCTTCTCTCTCTTGCTTTGATGTTGGCTAGACTGGGTGCTACCTTGGTCGGGATTTCGATGGTGCCAAACTTAGTTGTTCTGATGCTAGTGCCGACAGTTGAAGTCGTGCTTGCTGTTGTGATGGAGGTCTTGAATTGGAACTTGCCTCTTCCGAAGACACCTGTGACACTAGCGTATATCCCCTATGAATGGAAAATTTGTACAAATACACCATGCCCTTCTATTCCTTTCCCAAAGGGATGTTGCAAGGCTATGTGTCCAAAATTGTCCCTTCCAAGGTCGTGACTGTTTCATAGTCAACTTTTCCTAGCTCTTTGAAATGTTCTTTAACATGAATAAGGCCTCAAAATAATCTTCGTACATATTCACATTGTCCTTTCCCTATAGTGGATGGTCCTCCTCGCAAAAACCTTTATGATCTTCCTTAATATCATTGAGGATCTTTATGAGTAATTATTTGGAATATACATCTCCATTCCCATAAAAGTACGGTGGGAATTGCCTCTTGGTGAAATTTTCACAATGATTCTTAAAGCCTTGTCCTTCATTTGACAGTGCCTATGCTTTCTTTTCCACTAGTCTTACCAAATTTTGGTTGGCTCTTGCAACCCACTTTGATCCATCAATATTTCCCTTAACCACCTCTTCCTTTGGCATGTAGTTAAGAAAATTTACAATCACTCCGGCCTTAGTGGGGAAAACTTCGATAACAGTCTTAATGAAATTCATTTCCTTGAGGGCCACTCTAACAACTTCTTTATTCTCTTGGATCAATTCGAAATGATCTCAATGCTTATCTACTAAGTTCATGATCTTGTCCCAAATGATTATTTTAGTAGCGTTAGAAGTGAATTTGTTTGGATGCTTCCTCCTCAAGAATTTGAATTCAACATCAATTTTCTCACCATATTCCTATGCTCACTACGTCTCCATCTTAGTGGTCTCAAGCTCTTATTCCTTTTCTTTCAGTTCCTTCTCTTGACTCGAGAGTCGATATTGTAACTTATCTGCATCCTTTGACATTGTTAGGGATTCCACCTACCGGATCAACACATATGTGGTTTGTTGAGACTGCAGAGTCTCATCTATCTTCTCTTTCATTCCTTGGACATGTGCCTCTAGAAGCACAACTCGGTCCTTGTATTCCTTATTCTTTGTTAGTGCCTCATGCAACTTAACCTTCAGGTATTGGTTCTCTTTTTATATCACTACCAACTCAATTGTTTGCATAGGATGTGCATCTGGAATATTGAGCTATTTTTTCATTGAGGCTATCTCCCTGTCCTTTTCTTCCAATACATCCTTATATTTCTTAAAATCCCTAGGGAAAGTGGTCGAGTGTGTGATTTTATCTTCTAAGTTTTTAGTCCTTGTCTTCCTTGTCCTGTAAACCATCCTCTCATATCTCAATTAATTTTTGGCCTTGGTATACATATCTTGCAACTTATTAGTCATAGAATTTGTTCGATGCATCTGTCTTTGCACCATGTGGGTCACTTTCATGTTCAACTCCATGATATCAATATACAAAATATGATCCGCAAGTAAGGAAAATTGATACACTTGATACTATGACATAGATCTAGATATCTACACCTTGTATTGTAACACTACCAACTTAAACATGCCCGTTTCATAATCCAATGTGTTCTTAAGCTGCATGGGAGGAAGTGGCTGATTCTTCACTATTCTGATGTCTCTCTTCCTCTCCTTAAAGATTTTCTTAGTTATTTCTTGGATTTTTTCTACTATTGACATGTGTTTAGGATTAAAAACCTCTCTTGACTCTATTTCCTTTGATCCTGACATGGTAGAGGGAAAGGTCTCTATAATAAATGTTGGTTTTGATGGAGTTTCCAATTGACTTTTATATAATATAAGAGCTCGTGACTCCATCATCTCCTACTGCTTTACTTGTCCTTGATTTCTTTGAGCTAGGCTTCTCTCCTTCATCAACCTTCATGGGTTCTGAAGTGCCTCATTTCTTTCCAGAGTGGTGAGAAAGGATTGACTCAGTTGGATACAGGATGGTCATGACTTCTTCCCACATAGATTTGTTAGCACAATCTTATACTATGGGATTCAGATTGTGTTTCTAGTTTTCTTGATCCTTATCTTTCCTCAATTCATCAATGATATTATGGGGGTCATATTTATAAGCTCTAACTTATGGGAAATCGAAGCCCTCCAATATCTTCTCCACGAGTTCCAAGGAATTTCTTGAATTAACACAAAATGGTCCCACCTTGTGAGGAAGGTGAAAAGTGATTGATGCATTCCTTGAAGTGAAATGTACATTGTCACTACCAAATATTTATCTGATGTACTCTAATGACAAAATGTAAGGAGTCATGAATGCGAGAAGCTAGTATGGTTGGCCTTCAAACTTATATATTCTTATGACTGTGTACTCCTTGAAGAGGTACCAATCACTGAATCTAGTGTACGAGATAAGTTGTATCTTTTTCCTTGAGGAAAGGAGGGACTCTAGGAATCAATCGACCATGCCGAAGAGTGCACACAACTGACATAAAAGAGGAAATATAATCAAGGAAAACCTGGTTGTTTTCAAGTTGTCATACCATTGGTAGCCACTCACAAACTGGTAACAAGGCATTATGCTCATCTACCATTCTAGGCTTCAAATGCTCCAGGTAAGAATATTATTGATGGATGAATAAGTGGAATAGATAGGATTGGTATCGGAAGGAATTTATTTCTCTGAAATATATCATCTAGGAGTGAATTTCATCTGATAGTAAAATTCCTTGCATTTCCTTCCTAGCCTATCACTCACTCACTCTTCACTTCTCCTTTGAATTTTATAAGGAGGGTGATCATCATCTTTTTCTTCTATGTGTGGGCCACATTCCATATTAGGATGATCTTCCTAAATATTCAAAGTATCATTATGAGAAAATGCTTCAGCAGGGCTTATGAGATTTCGAAAGTGAGGCTGATACATTGGGTTATGAGCCAATTCCAATAATGGCATTGGTACCTTTATGTTACTTAGCTCTTGTTTGAGGTTCAACAATGGGGTTATGTTTCCTTCAATTTCCTTGATTGGCTAGACTAGAAGTTAGAATGACATGGGGTCTTTTGGTTTATTGGCTTCGTGATTCAAGTTTGGACTTTGATCCTGAACGATGTTTCCCTTCCTATGTGAAGACCCTTTTGTTTTTCTCATATTTTTAGGAGGTACTTGGTTTTTGTCAGGAATCAGTTCAGAATTTGATAAAGGCACTAAAGTTTTAACCTAACTCCCTACCCTGGGTGGTATTGCTAGTTTGGGACATAAGTCTTAATTCCTCCTAAGTTATGCCATTACCTTGTCAGTGATTCTTTGATATTTGGAATGAGGGATTTCATAATCCACATATGAATCATAACCTTCTTATAGTGTTAGAAAATTTGCGTAGTCAGTTTTGTGATGTAGAAAGTAGAATTTTCATATCCTACCTAGTTTATATCTTTGGCTTGGATGTATTCGTTGGAGAAATCATCAGTTTGAAGGTTTAAATCCCTTCTCATGGGTGGTTATACCAGCTGCTCTTCATGCCTCCCTTCTCTATTCATTTTTTGAGGGCTAAATGGCCATCAAATGAAAGTAGGTTTTCGAGGAAATTAGATTTGGTTCTTACTTGGTCCTTCAGATTCAAGCTTAGTAATTTTGTTGGACTAATTCCTAATCAATTTATTAATTTATTCAATCTTTTCCTGAGATGGGTCTTTTTTCTATGTGGGATGGTCAGGTTTGTCTTTCAATTTCTTCTTGCCTTTACCCTATTACCCCCTTTTCTTTCTCAACATCGTAGTTCCCATTTCTAGCCTCAGTTCTTCATAACCTTCTCATAGTAGTTAGTTTCCTTCTAAATCAAATCTGTTCAATTATATTTCTACTAGGGGTTTAGGTCTTCTTTCTCTCAGCATGATGGAAATATCAGGTTCAAAAGTAGCAACATAACTTACCATAGTAGTAATAGGAGTGGGTTTAATATTGTTTGGGATTTTGTTATAGATTTTGTTACATCATTTAGTAAATTCTTCTATGTTTTAAGAAGGTTTCCTCTTGATTGTTGTGAATCTGGTGTGGTAGTACTAGAAATCATTTTTCTTACCCCATTAGGTATGGAATGTTCTCTCTAAATCATCACATGAATGTAGAGAATTAGAAGGGAGAGTATGAAACCATTTTCACACATACCCTTCCAAGGTTTGTATGAATAATCTCATGAACACATCCTCATCCTCCACCATGAAGTTATGAGTGAAGTCTTGGAAGGCATTGATATGCTCTTCAAAAATCCCTTTTCTTTCATCATTGAATTTGGGTAATAGTTTTAGATAGTTCTCAGACATGTCATGTAAAACTCAAGGAAAATCCAAGGGTGCATACCTCATTGCTACCTAGACCAATGGTTGATTAGGTTGATTTTGTTGGTTGGGAGGTTACCCTTGCCCAACCATGATGTGTTGCAAGATGATGTCTCTAGCAGTAGATGACATGGGAGTTCTAGTTCTCTCTGCAATTTGAGAGTTTAGTCAAAGTATGGATGCAAGTGGGGTTTTCAATGCATGTGGAGGACCAAGTAACTCAAAATGTTCAAGTGTCGGTTGTGAAGAAAGTATATTGGTATGGATAATCTTTGGATGAGTGAGTTGAGAAATTACAATTATATACAGGTTTGATTCTCTGAAGTTCCTTCTTATAGAGCTTTGTTTTGTTGTTTATCAATGTAGACAAAACACTATGGATTAAAGACTAGAACCATGATATTTTGATTCAGGTTACTCCATGTATGTCTCCTCAAAGTAGCCAGAATGTGGATATGAAAGTTGTGAATTATGTGTTGAAAGTTAAAAGAATGCCGATGAATATGTACAATGGGAAATATATCATTGTTATGGTATAGTGGTGCATCGTGGATGGCATTAGTGTGGCTAAAAGATATTAAATGTTAGGAATAATGGAATCACTAGGTGGAATGGACAACTGATAAATTCAAATCTTTTCCACAAACAAAATCTAACAAAATTTCATTTCTCCTAGGGAATTAATTCAATTCGATCCTTGACAATAGTGCCATGAGATGTTCAGGCCCCAAAGTCACACTATCTCATGTTATAGTACAAAGCCGGGGCACATCTAATTTCGATCTAATTTGTTGTTTTTAATTTGATTTTCTATTGAAATTTGGTGTATGAAATCATCCACATTTATTTAGTATTGCCGAAGATATATTTGCATTCTTTAGTTTTGATTGTTCATGCATGTTCGTTCTTAGCTTCAAGCTTCAGCAAGGAAATAAAAATGATGATAAACTTGTAGCAAATTAAATTAGAGGTTAATGCTTGTTTGCTATGAATGTTGTTCTATTAAATGGCGATGCGAATTATGTCTTAAACTTTACTTATATTCTCTATGTTTATTCCAAATTTAAGTTTCGTGCACTCTATTTTCCCCATAAAAGTTGTCACAAAAAATAAATAAGCATGAAGAACCATTTTCAGCCATTTAAATCAATTTTTAGATCTTTGTTCGTGTATACTTATTTATGTTGTGAATGCAAAGAAATTACTTATAAGTTAGTTGATATTAATTGCACATTTATAAAATATGAATATCTCATATACTCTAACATTCACCATGAGTTTTCACAAGAAGGTGCACATTACCATGAACAAGTTTCAACTAATTCAATTTTTTAATTTTGGTTTTAAAATTTAGATTTCTTCTGATAATTTGGGTAAAGGAAAATGTCAACCATTCAAAATAATTCTTTTGGGCAAAATTTCCACTAGTTTTCAGTTAGAGCATTCATGAGATTTGGGTTTGACATAAAGAAATAGAAAGGGTTTGAAGAAGGGGGAAAATGGAGAACAAATCTTAACAAAATCAAATGAGCAATTGAAAATTCATTTGAACCTATTAAAATCTGATGGAAAACTAAGAAAACAAGAATTCAACTATAAGAAAACATTATATTTTGAATTTTATAATTTCATTAAAAACCCATGTAAAAGAAATCAAAATAGCCAAGATACTCTTAAGCGAATATTGATGAATTCTACATAAATTAAAGCAAACAATCATACAAATTCAACATTTACTTTAATTAAAAATCTCATTTCAACTTCATATCAAACCATGTTTACAACATAATTTTCCATGAAAAATCCTTAAAATTGCATTAGTATGGTGCAAAACTCAAATATAAAGATGGGTTCTTAGAATTACATGAGAAAGAAGAACTAACATCCCAAAACTCACACCAAAATTCCTCCTTAAACAACTTCAAAAGTCATAACAAATTCTAGAAAAAAATTAACAGAGTTTCCACTACACTATAAATTTCTCCCTCTATTACTTCAAAATGAGGCTCATATATAGGAACTCAAGACTCAAGATCCTAGCCCTAAACCACTAGTGGTATTCATAAACCAATAGGAATTTTTCACAAAATTCACAACTGTCTTGTAACTAATTTCTTCTAGAAGTTTCTTGAAAAATCTGCCAACTGTAGGGTGGATCCCACTTGATTTGGCTATAGCACATGAAATTGATCTCTCTTGCATGCATGCTGGGTGTTCTTCTCTCTATATCCTTGGCACTAGATATACTAGGTGCTACCTTGGTTGGATTGCTGAAGGTGTTAGTCTTAGTTGTGATGATGTCGGTGCCAGCGGTTAAGCTCATGCTTGTTGTTGTGGTGGAGGTATTGAACTAGAACCCACCTATGCCAATGATGTTAAAAAATTATATATTATAGAGCAATGGAACACATAAAATATTGTAGAAATATAAACACAGAAATCACATAAAACAAGAGAGACACAGATATATGTGGTTCATCCAATTTGGGCTACGTCCATAGAGAAACACCCAGTCCTTCCTTTTATATTATCCAGCAAAATTAAGAGGTACAACCTACAACTGATCTGCTGTAATTCCCTCTTTGCTTTCACACAATCTCCTCTCTCTTTCTCGCTTAGAATACACACACACACATAGCTGCAATACAATTCCCTCATATATAGCTATGGGTTGCCTTCTAGGGAAAAAAACCCTAAATTAAACATAACTTCTACTGTGAGATTTATGCCTAATGAACGGCCCAGATTGACTACAAAATTACAACATTTTACGAGGAAATTTTACATCTATTTTTAGCTTTGGGGGCGCTGCCCCTGATCCCCTACCGGGGGGGGTGGGGGGGGCACCCCCTTGGACCCCGCTAGCGGCGAGCATCATTTCCACCACATTACGAAATGGGGTCCAATGTGGTGATACCTATTAATAAAAAAGATAATCAGGCTCCACACCCAATAAATGACACCTGTGACACTAGTGTATATCCCTTCTAAATGACCAATTTTTACAATTCCATCATGCCCTTTCATTCCTCGCCCAAAGTGATGTCACATGATTGTTCATCAACAAATACATACCTCTGGGATGTGTATACTGATATAGCATACCTTCCTTGTTAGGGAACCCAACAAAAGTGTTACAACCCTCCAAAATAACTACAACATTCCACCATTAACTATGGCCTTCCCTTATCATTCACTTGCTCCCACTGGCTGGTCCTAAGGCTTATTTCTAGCCCTAAAATAGGCCTTACAGTACTTATGTTGTAGCTCAAAATAGGGTTGTGGCCCTCCTGTAATTTAATTCAGGTCTCAGCCTACTAACCATAGAGAAAGGCCTCTCCAAAAACTACACACAAGTGCCCAGAATCATGCTCAAAGCTTGCAATTGTCTCTCCTACACTTCAGACCCAAAACATACCTTAAAAAACACCCTCGTAATCTCAACCTTGTCTTCCTAGTGTTAAGAGTGCTTCAGATGGTTCTTCCTTTATGATTTGTTGCAGATGGGATGATTTATTAGCCTCCAAACTCACCTTATATATACACAATAGAAGGGATCCATTAAGACTTCCACATGGGCTTGACAACCTGTCAACAAACCTTCCTTCACTAGGCTAACTTGTGCAAAACCCAACAGTGACATTCAAAAATTGTTATCTCATGACCTAGAGTTTCGATTTGAGTGATTTTCAATGTTTTGGATTTGTCTCACCATCCTCTATCACTTCAAATTGTCCCATGCTCACATGCATCATGATTTTGGCCCAAACATTGATGGGTGCAAAACCCTAACCTTGGGTTCCAAGACCACAAATGACTTTTTTGCATTCCTCCCTCCAAACCTCGAACCCTAGGGCTTGGAGTACCTCCCAATATACTAAAAAATCAACATATCTTGCACCAAAGTTTGTGCCCATGGTGTCCTCCATTTACCTTAGTAGAGTGGTCTCAGTGGCAAAGTTAGGAACCAATGTGAGGCATCTAGAAGGGAGATGGAGTGGCCTAGGTGGATGTAGAAAGGTGTGCCCACCCCTGTAGGTCAACACAATCCCTGCAAACCAATCAAAAACATGCATCAAATGATCACTATTACAACAATGTAAATTAACATGGAAAAGACGAGTTGAATTTTATTGAAATATACTCTAACCTACAACATAACTCCTAATGGCCAAACCAATGATACTTTCTCCTAAAGTGTAGAAACTAAACATATAGAAGGATTACAATCCCATAACAATTTCCAATAAATCATAAACAAATATTTTTGGGTTGTTATTGTAGATCTTCCAATCACTTTTCCCACAAGAGAGGTGATAGGAAAACCTGCAACTACAAATTTTGTAATATAAGACCTATTGAAACAAGAAAATCATTCCAATAACTTGAGCAAGAAAAAGGAAGAAATACAAGAGAGGTACTAAAGCCTCTAGGTTGGGCCCAAACACAAGGGTTTCAACACTCAGAAACTACTTCAGATGTAGATCAATAGTGCAATCCATTAACATAAAATAAGAGTCACATACATCATATGAAAGATGATGACAATGTCAAGCACTAGGCTCTCAGTAGCTACTCCTAGCTACAACAAAATTTCGAATATTAATGAGCCTTTTGGCTGGTTTATTCATACAAAAAGTAGTTGAGGGCATCTCCCTTGAAAAGAGGAGTGATTCCCTCCAAAATCTTGATATTTGTGGATGTGGTTTCCTTTGGTCTTCACATGTACTTGGAGTTCCTCAGCTGCTAGTGAATTTAAGCTTTTGGTGAGGATTTTGTGATCTCAAGCCAAGTTGGAGAGTTAGTGAGGTGGACAATGTTGGAAATAATATTGAGAGAGGAGGGGGGGTGAATCAGTATTAGAAAATCAATAAAACTTTTTCATTTCATACTTTGATTCATATACGCTACTTCAGTTAAGGGAACCCGCGTGTACACGCAACTTAATTTAATGCAACTAGCGTATATCCAATAAACTTATGATTTAGTTAATCCATTATATGTTGATCTTTAATTAGTGCATCAGAACTTCATTAACCATATAAGCAGTAAACAAGTGCGGTAAAATAGAACATATCATCACACATAATAACCACACGTGAACACCATGATATAAGGTGGAAACCCAATGCGGGACAAAAACCACCTACTGCTGTTTTCTTTAATATAAGAAAAACCTGTTTACAATCTTGTACTGGCACAGACTCATACTAGTACGCAGGCACCCACCCACAGAAAGCTACAACCTTCTCTCATTCTCCAGCTTCTACTGGAAGGCAACTACAACCCCCTAGCTCTTGTACTAGCCAATATGTTTACCAATATGTATGCACCAACCCACTGAAGGCTCCAACCTTCACTCTTCCTCCAGGGACCATGTTTCATAAATTTTCATATTGGATCCATTAATAACATCAATAACCACTGCAATATAACCATCAACCACATATACATCATCAATCTTGAATTACTCAACAACTGAATTACTGAAACCCTGTCATCAAACACAATTACCAAAACATAGAGCAAAACCCAGAACTCTGAAACAACAACCAGATCCAACTGCAACTTCAAATATCATATTTCATTGTGTATACGCTACTCTGATGAACCCAACCAATGTGTATACGTGCTTTTACCAAAGTGAATCCGCGTACAGATCTACAAATACTAACTTATAACTTTGCAGCTATTCCAGACATCAGTCATACTCAGATCATAACATTTACAAAATAAACATGCGTCAATAATTCAAATCTAGTCTATCCATGATCAAACCACATAATGATAAAACATTCCAAGCCTTAAGATCCCGATCCATCGTTCATCATCATCCACATGGGTGAATCCTTGGTTCAGATCAAGCAAAGCATCACTAACCCATTACCTGCATACTAGATCTCACACTTCATCAGATATTCATCACTTGCACATTTTCTCATTGGCCTATTGTTCTTCTTCTACTTATATAGCTTTAGGCCTCTCTCAATACCATGGTCCAAAACCACGTAGGACCAATTCCTTAGACCCCATACTTGGGGTCAATACCTCGGACCAAATACCATGGACCAAATATCACGGACCAAACTTTGTTTTCCAACATGTACACACCTTTCCTTCTGTGAAATTGCGTGTGTATGATATACGCACCTTTGTATATAGTGAACCTATGTGTATACATGGCTTGGTATATAGTGAACCTGTGTATACCTTTATTTCTTCATTCTTGTTGTTTACCTACTATACTGTGATCTTCCATCTGAAAGAGTTGCCATCAAGGACAACACTTGTGTCATACCTGTATCATAATGCCAATAGACAAGCCTCCTATATTCTCTCTGGTTGTCTCCATCAAGCCCCTGCATGGTAAATATCTCCAAAAATGCTTCTTTTTCCTACATATTGATCACATTAGGCCATGCAATATGAAAAACACCCTTTAGTCTTCTTGTTAATCATATTATGGCTAAAAATGTGAATTAATGTGAGAAAATAAGAGTTTTAAGGACTAGAGGATAGCACAATGAACCTAAAAATGTACCTATTGATGGTCCCCATCATTACCCTCCATGCTGAAGGTGCTTCTCATCCTCTCAACAACTCAGTCACTGATATGAAGCTCATTCATGGCCCTGGTGGCCTTTCTGATATCCCAAGGCACCTCAGATGGTGTGCCTTCCTATGGATAGAAACATGCATTTGCCTCTATGTTTGTCCATTCCTTGTGTTCTTGTACTTGGTTTCTTCTCTCTTGTAGGCCCAATAGTAAGGGATGACTAAGTTTGAGTCCTATCCACTTGATCTTCAACCTTTGCATGATCCTTTTGTATAGTGGGTTTCTCTCCAAGGCATTCCTTTCTCTTTCTGGAGAGTGATATTCTCTAATTTGCAAAATCTGAGGCAAGGCATGCCATCTTCTTTGGAAAGCCTACAAATTTTCTATCTCGAACATCCTAATGTGTTGTCGAAATTTAAGATGGATTGTTCTTGGGTTGCCATGTACCCAGGTGCCAATTTAGGATCAGAGGAGATGAGATTGTGGTTGTTGATGACAGCCTTTGAGCTCACCAATTCCGCTATGATGTATAAGGGCTCCTTTTCTTCCTTTGCCATCGCTCTTTTCAATTCTTCAACCCTTATTTCCTCATGGTTCAACCATGAGACTAATGACATCAATTGCATGTCTCCCAATCTTGAGTTGGGTTCCCAAAAATTCATGTGTGTGAGGATTAGATTGTGCAGCTAAAACTCAACCAGTTTGGCTCTATCCTCTATACTTTCCTTTTTGTAAAATTCAATGAATTGTCTGTAGTCTTTGAAATGTAAAGATCCATACTGTGCTAGTGTATTTATCTAGAATTGAAGCCACTTATCCTTGAGGAAAATGGCATAGGATTTGGATGGTTTCCTACATTGTATGGATTCCATGGATAAAATTGCCATAGTGGCAAGTTGTGTCTCTTTTTCTTACAACTGCTCTCTTAGCCTTGTGTTTTTTGCCTATAACTTCTCCCTCATGATTGAATCCCTTAGTCTAAAGGCATTCAATTCATTTCCCATTTCATTTAATTTCTCCTCCATGAGGCCCACATATTCTACCTTTTTGGATTTTTCAATTTGCATCCATCCATGTGTTCCTCCTCTTTCCTTCTCCAACTCAAAGAAGAGTGGGATAGAAAAATTTTCAAGTATAATCCTACCTCCCTCAATAAATTTGTAGTAAGATGCTAGATTAGGTTGTGGATTAGGCTCCTAGATATCTTGGGGGAATTTTTCCTCTTCTTTTGGAGTGGTTTCCTCTTCATGTAGTATCTCCTTTTCCTCCTCTAGCATCCCTTGTTTCTCCCGTAGCAGCCCTTGTTCCTCTTGTAGCAACCCCTATTTCTTCTTATAATAGGGAAAATTGTGTCTTAAGCTTTTAAATGTGACTGCTCTAGTGGTGGGCCTCCCCATGGGTAGCACAAGTTCCTTACTATTGGTCTTAGGAGAGGTAATTTCCTCAATCTTTCTCTCACTAGGTCCCACTTCTTCCTTTTTTCTTACCGATTCATCAATGAGGATAAGGATTTTTGAACGAGGTTGAGGCTTCCATTGCCTTGTCCTAGTGCTCTTCCTTGTTTTAAAATATAAGGGACCTTTCCTTAGTTGCTTTGTTTTTGGCTTGACAAGTGTACTAAGTGTGGTCAATGCGGTAACTACTTCTTGCTCTATGTTTCCTAGTGAGAGCCTTATCTATTGTCCTTGTATTTCTGTCTCTTGAGATTTAGTGGTCTCTTTAGGGTTTTCTCCCTCTATTCTTTGTTCCTCTTCCTCTCTTTCCTTTGTTTCTTCTTCCTCCTTCTCTTCCTTCTTTCCTTCCCTACCTCCAATACTAGAGGCTGGTGTTCCTTTTTGCTATGTGGAGGTAATGACTTGTGTTTCGATGAAAATTTCCTTGTCCATGTCTACAAAGCTAGTCCATAGCACAGGGTTCCTTAAGTGGCTCAAGGCATCCATAAAAATCAACTTAATGAGGCCATGGTGGGAAATGTGTTGGTGTTTCCCTTCCCTCACTTTCTATCTCATTTCAATGATATATTATAAGAGGAAATGTGGAACACCAAGTCGCTGTAGAGTGGGTAATTCTGCTTTGAACCTTAGGTCATGGAGCAACTAAAAATGATAGGCATACACAATGGTCAACCTTCCCTCACAATATATGTATTTGAGGATGTGATAGGCCACTTCATTGTATGGGTAAGGTACGCTTTCTATTCTCACTCCATTTTTATCTTCTATAGGCTTTTTTCTATGAATGAAGAAGTTCCTCCTAGTTGTAACACTTACTACTTTATCTTGCTTGCTCCATCAAACTCCTAAATGTAGGTGTTGGGTGTGGTTTTTCACCCATTTTCTGCACCTTGTTTCCCTTGTTTTGAACTTTTTGTCCTCCAGATCAGTGCCCTTATATGACCAAACTCCCTGTTTTCTTATCTTTTTAATCCATTTTATTGTCATGTTACTTTGTTATATTTTACCGAATAAATACGAGGCTTTATTCCTTTTTTGTGGCTAATTGGTTGAGCATTGAAGGAGTATGTTGGGAAGTTTATCTTTTTTCAGGTGTTGGCTTGCGTACGTAAACAAGCAGCAGGAGTTAACTACAGGAAAGGGTAGAGCAGTTTGCTGTTACACCCTGAGTGCTGTTACATATTGCTGCTACATACTAGGTGCTGTTACAAATTTCTATTGTTATAGGTGGCTGCTATTATAGATTGCTTCTACACATCGGTGCTGTTACAGGTTGTTGTTACACATTGGGTGCTGTTACACCTCTCTTGGATCAACCGTTACACTAATTGTGCTATCATCAGTTGTGCCACGTCATCCCGAACCATGATTTGCTCAATACTATTGCATTGAAGTTGGAAATGTGGGTATTATTCCACATAACAGCTGCCAGTAGTAGGATTGTTTATTTTTGAGGCAACAAGACTCAAGTAGTTGTAACTAATGTATATTTATTTAGCAGTAGGTTGCAACTTCTTTATTTTTGGATCAGCATGAGAATCAGATATTCTTATGACTGATCTATCTTCTAATTTTTGAGATGTAATAGTTATAAAAAACTCAACTTTTTATGTATCAAGATACGGCATATAGAGGAGTAGTGTTACTTTGTTTCTATAATTTCTTAACTTACTTTAATATCAATTGACACGATGATGTTGTTATTGTTTTCCAACTAATTCATTAATCATTTTTTGTGTTCTTCCTGCGCCTTGCTGAGGAGGAAGGGCCCTCCTCTTTGGCAGGGATTGCAGTGATTTAGGTAGTGTACATTCCAATTTAGTTCACTGATTTATGGTTTCACGCTGTTGTTATACAAATCGTGGATTGCATTCACTGCTGTTTCTATTTATTTTATGTTGCTACACATAGTTAATCAACAGAGGAATAGTAACCAGTTGGAATAGATATTAGTTTTTGTGTAACACGCCTTTACTTCAATAACTGCGAGTTGTGATTTAATTGTGCAGAGTGTTTTTATATATGCATGCATGGTTTGATTCAACAATTTAGATCGACGACAGCCTTTATAGTTTTTCTGCACTTTCATATGCTTGGCTGGAGTGTATCGGCACAAACAATACGAACTCCATTTAAACAGCAAGAGCTATCCTGGGTTGACAATTAATGTTGCAGTCTGAGTCAATTAAGGTTTATTAAAACAACACTACATTTTTGTGCCGTTGTCGGGGATGGAAATTTGATGATACAATCAACCAAGTTGTTTGTTTAATATAGAGTGCTCCTAGTCCACAGTTGTTGGGCAGTAAGACAAGACGTAAGAACCTGCGTATCACTCTAACATACCTGGGCGGGCTCACCATTGTGATCACGAGGACACTTAGGAAATTTTGTTGCTTTGATTAGTGCGTCTTCAGCTCTTCAGTTGCTAGGAAGTAAGCTGAGAGGTAAGAACCTGCACATCAATCTAACATACTTGGGCGGGCTCACCACTATCAAAGGTTGAGATACTTAGATTTTGATTTGATACACATAGGGTCCATGTGTGCACTTTTTAGGACTTATAGAGATACTGAAATCGCCCCCACTCCAATAAGTCATAGGAACGACGGGTCCTAAAAGGGAAACAAAGGGTGAAGATTTGGGAAGAAAGACATTTATCCAGGAATTAATCTCCAAGGTGGGAAAAGAAAAGTCTAGCTCTCAAAGGAATGTAACGAAAATAGGGCTGCAGAAGGCTGCTACTCCCATAGTGAAAGAAAAAGCCTCCAATCCCTCCATCTTGGGACCATATCATTCTAAGGCCAACACTCATACCTTCAAGATCAAGGATTTGATTTATGAGCAGGAAGGGGAAGTTAGTAGCCAAAATTTGAGGATCGAGGGCCAAGGGGAAACTGAGGGGGAACATTGGACACCCAAGATGGAGAAGCACTTAGTGATTTATCAATATCTGGATACAAGTAGTGCAGTGAAACAACCAACCCCAGGAGTATTTGAAGCATTAATCGCGTCTTCAGGGCCATCACAAACGCAGCTGGAAGAACATCTTCTATAGAAAGGGTTAGACGAATTAATCATGAGGGAAAACAATGATAATAATGCTAAACCAGAAACCACTGCCACCACCTTTGAGTTCCAAATTGGGAATCTCAGGGGTGAAGCTCCTAAGAAGAATATTCCTCTATCATCCTTACCATCCTTTCAGGGGATGATTGTGGAAGATCCAGATACATTTATAATTGAATTTGATGTCTTGTGTATAAGTTATGATTATACAACAAATACTCATAAGTTAAAGCTATTCCTTATTACCTTAAAAGGAGCAGCCTTGAGATGGTTCATGGTATTAGGTCCCACTTCCATTTCAACATGGAATGCTATGAAGGAGACATTCTTGTCAAAATATGAAGACTATTGTAGGACCAGGGACTTAAGGGAAGCGATACTTAGAATCACACGGAAGGAGGAAGAAAGCCTATAAGATTATGTGGAACATTTCCACTACAATTTGCAAAGGTTCAAACATAGCGATTTAGACCCAGAAATCTTGAAGACTATATTCATCAGAGGAATGAGGGATGACTGTCTTGACATATTGAACCTATTAGGCAAGGGGGATATATCACAAGAGCCATTCACTGAAATTATAAAGCTTTTCCTACGATTCTCTCGAGGATCGTCTAGAGGAATAAGTACAATTCGGGATGCCTTTGTTTGCATTCAAAACTCTGCAGGCAGTGGAGTAACCAGAGTGGAGATCAGAAATTTGTTCGAAAATTTTAAGACCCATATCCTCAGTACTCTCTCAGCCTAGATAATAACAACACAGATTAAAAAGACACAAGCAAAAGCTAATACACCCCTAGCTGTGTTCTATTCAACTTGTCAGAAGGAACATCCTTATAGGGAATGCGAACTGAACAATGTCAGCCTCTGCAACATCTGCAAGCTGGAACATTCAACAGAGAAGTGTCTGGAGCTTGCTAGAATAAAGGCAGTACTTAGAGAATCAAGCGAAGAGGTGCAGTCCTCTTACTTCATTGTACCATGGAGGCCATGGCAACCATGACCTCCAGGTATGTCTCAAGACTTTTCTTCTTTCAATTCTTGGAACAATGCATATAATAATCAACCATATCCATGGCAATATTCTTCCCCTCCTTTAGATTAGCTCCCTTCACCCTGGAATCAATGTATCCATCTCCTCCTGTCTAATATCCTCAATCCCAACCATACCCGTGGAACCAAAACTGGAGTGGAAATGCCCAGAATTCAACTTTTCCTGCACCACCCATGCAACAACAACTGCAGTTACCTCCTTTCCAATCTTTTTCTCCTCACCACCTGTGCGACCTCAACTACTTGTGCAACCTAACCAAAACCTAAACAATAAAGTAGCTAAGGGCATAGAGGCTCCTACGACCTTCCAGACCTACCTTATTACCCCCATGGAACTTAATGAAATACAATTACGATCGGGCATAGTAATTAACCCTAGCCACTCGCCTATCATTATGGAGGAAGACTGTGAACCATCCAGAGGAGAAGCCAGAGGCTTTGAGGCGGCTATTACATCTACAATAGATGATATAGAGGAAGCATTACATCTGTAACAACCGACCCATGAAGAACTATTACATTTGTAACAACTAATTCAGGGAAGGCTGATACACCTGTAACAACAGATTCAACTATTGTTACGCAGGACCCCCCCGTATCCTTAGAGACTAGCTGAACCTAGGATGACTTCCCAGCATGAATCTAATTTCCTTAGAGAGTTGCAAAATCATATGTATGAATCCCTTTGCTGCAAGCCCTTAAAGAAGTACCCATATATGCCAAGACAATGAGATATTTGTGCATCAAGAAGCCTGGATGAAAGCCTAAAGACCCTATGACCATACATGTGACAGGAAATTTATCCGAATTAATGTTTGCTCAGCCTCTCCTTACTAAGTACAATGATCCAGGGAATCCAACAATCACCATCTACATTAATGATTAACCCATATCCAATACATTGATTGATCTTGGGGCTGCCATTAATGTAATGATGAAATATCTCTTCATCACTCTCGGGCTACAGGGACTTAGACACACTCCCACTATGCTGGAATTGGCAGACAGGTCATGTGTTAAACCCGAAGGGATGTTAGAAATATATAGTGATTACGATAGCTTCCTGGAGATACCCAACTAATTTCCTTATTCTACAACCCAAATCCAATTTGGGGGGGCATCCTTTGATCCTAGGGAGACCTTGGCTGGCCACTATGGATGCATTTATAGGCCGTAGGATGGGATCCATGGTGATCTTTGATGGCCAGGAAACCCAAAACCTTAATCTTTATCCCCCCAAAAAAAATGTGGATGTGTACAACCCTTGGTGGGATGAGTTTGAGCTGAAGTCGGATCTTTCCCTACTTCTCCTCACTCTGGGGAAAGCCCAATATTTTAAAGAAGAAACAGAAGATGATGTTATTAATAGTTTTATTAGTAATTCACTATCTATTGCTTATGTTAAAAATGAAAATGAGGAGGAAGAGGTGGAAGATATAGATTTTGGACAAATGAGGACAACTCCGAATATTGCTAGTAGTCCAATTGATATTGAGGCTAGAAAGTTTTTGAATGCTAACCCCAATTTGACTGCTGAATAAAATCAATGGCTATTATAGCTGTTGTAGAAGTATAAAAAGGCATTTGCATGGGATTATATGGATATGAAAGGGATCTACCCTAACCTATGTACTCATCGTATTCATTTGAAGGATGGCTGCAAACCAGTCAGACAACCACAACACTGCATGAACCCCACACTAAAGGAAGTGGTGAAATAGGAACTACAAAAGCACCTGAGTGCTAACTTTATTTATCCAATATCTGACAGTCAGTGGGTGTCACTGCTTGTCATCATTCCTAAAAAGAATGGCAAGTGGAGGGTCTGTGTTGATTATAAAGAACTCAACAAGGCCACTCAGAAGGACCAGTTTCCATTACCATTTATAGATCAGGTCCTTGATACTCTCTCCGGAAAGAAATTATTTTCATTTTTGGATGGATTCAGTGGCTACAATCAGATACATATCACCCCAGAAGATTAGGATAAAACAACTTTTACTTGTCCTTAGGTAACCTACGCATACAAAGTGCTACCTTTTGGGCTCTGTAATGCACCAACAACCTTTCAAAGGGAAATTTTGGATTTTTTTCCAAATTATTGAATGACTATCTAAAAATCTTCATGGACGATTTCACACCTTATGGAGATGCTTTTGAAGCAGCATTAGTCAATCTAGAAAAAAGTGTTAGAACGATGTGTACAGACCAATGTTTCCTTGAGCAATGAGAAATGTCACATGATGATGACTGAAGGGATCGTGCTTGGACATTACATTTATATTGATGGAATCAAGGTAGACCCTGCAAACATAGAGGTAACCCTAAAAATTCCAACCCCCAAAATGCAGAAAGAGGTATGTAGTTTCTTAGGGCATGTAGGGTATTACTGAAGATTTATATAATCTTTTTCAAGAATTACATCGATATTATTTTCCTTGCTCATGAAGGATGTTGATTTCTTATGGACAGGGAAGTGTGAGAAGGCCTTCTTAAAGCTAAAATGTTGTGTATCAACATTCCTAGTTTTGTGAGGACCTAATTGGGAACTACCATTTCACATAGCTATGGATGCATCAGATATTGCTATAGGTGCTCTTGTGGGCTACCTGGAGGATAAGAAACCTTACGCTATTTACTACATAAGTAAAAACCTAACTCCAACTGAGCTCAACTACATAATGATCGAGAAGGAGTTCTTAGCAGTCGTGCACACCATCAATAAATTTTGGCATTACATCACCAAATATCAAGTATTTGTACACACTGACCATTATGCCATTCATTTCTTAGTAAATAAGCCAATTACAAATGGTAGGATTACACACTGGTTATTGCTATTACAAGAATTTGATATCACTATTGTAGATAAGCTTGGAAAAGACAATGTAATAGATGACTTTCTTTCTAGGCTAACTATTGATGACAATTGTACTCCTATTGAAGATTATTTCTATGATGAATATCTTTTTGCTATTTCTACTTACTCACCTTGGTATGTAGATACAACCAATTATCTTGCTGCAGGGAAGTTTCCCCTGTATTTTTCCTCCAAGGAGAAAAGGAAAATCATACAACAAAGTGCTACATATACATGGATCGATGGGAACCTCTACCACACTGGACTTGATTTCCAGATCAGACGATGTGTTAGACAGGACGAGGTCTTTGATATCCTCAAAGCCTACCATGAGTAACCTTGTGGAGGACACTTCGCAGAAAAATGGATAGGATACAAAGTCCTTTCAATAGGGTACTACTAGCCAACAATATTTTAGGATGCTAAGAAGTTTTTGAAGGGATGTGATAGTTGTCAAAGGATGGGCCAACCACTGTAATCGGATGAGATGCCGTTATGGCCCCAGATCGTCATAGAACCTTTTGAGAAGTGGGCTCTAGATTTTGTAGGACCAATCTATCCTTCATCCAGATAGAGATCCTACATCTTGGTCTATACTGACTATGTCACAAAATGGGTCGAGGTGAAGGCACTAACCAGAGCCACAGAGCAGGCTATCTCAGATTTTCTGTTCGAAGACATCTTCGACTGGTTTGACATACCCAGGGAGATAGTCACAGATGGAGGGCCACAGTTCACATCTCATAAGATCCAGGAATTGGTCAGGAAATATAAAATACATCACAGAATCAAAACACCTTACCATCCACAGGTGAATGGCTAGGTGGAAAGCACTAATAAAATCATTGAGGGGATCCCTACTAATATTGTGGCCAGTCATCTAAGAAATTGGGCTGACAAATTTCCAGAAGTGTTATGAGAATAAATGACTACATGGAGGAACACCATTGGATTCTCGCCATATGAACTTGTGTATGGCAAGAACCCTTTGTTCCCCATTGAATTTGAAATCAAGACACTAAGGACAACATTGCAGGTCAATTTGGATTTGGCTATAGCACAAATGTAGAGATTGAACTAGCTCAATGAATTGGAGGAAAAACGGTTGGCTACTATCCAGCAAATAGAGATTATCCAACAGCGGAGAGCTAAGTGGCATGGCAGATTTATAAAGAATAAACAGTTCTAGAAAGGATATTGGGATCTCTTATACGACTCAAGGTTTAAATACTTCAAGGGTAAGCTCTTCACTAGATGGCTAGGTCCTTATGAGATAGATGCATTCTTTGACAATGGGATTGTAAATTTGGTAACCATTGGTAGTGTAAGGACACCATTACTTGCAAATGGGCACCGTCTCTAGTTGTATCACAAAGCTACCTCGAAAGGTTCATTTGTCAACATTTTCACGAATTCGGATCTATAGGTTATGGGAACAGGGGAAAGCCCCCCATGTGCTGCAAAAATTTTAACTTTTCCAATAAGTGCAACAAATGAAAACCACCTGGTGGTGGCTGTTACACCGTTTCAAATATATATATATATATATATATATATAATAATTATATATATATATATATATATATTTATATATAATATATATATATAATATATATATATATAACTGATAATAATAATAATTTTGCTGTGAAAACCTTTTTCAGGCACATACAAACACTTTTTTAGCAATTGAAAACCACTTGGTGGTGGCTGTTACACCCTTTGCAACAACATTTGTTATTTCAAAGTGTATCATACGATAACTGTTGTTACACGATCTTTTGTTCTTTATCTTTCACTAGAAATTAAATTAATATATACTAGTCATCTTGGCTGTTACACCTGTAACAACCGACGACTTTTTAGGAATAAAACGAGATATTTTATTATAATAAACAACAAAAACATCACCGTGATCCTCATCAGCAGATCTAAGTTCATGTGTCCCATTTCCCAAGTATGATTCGATGTCACGTTGCCATTACTTTGCCCCACGTCACCCAAGTACGTCATAAAAAAGGTAATATTGCATTCGATTTATTTTGTAATTATGGCAATTTAACATGACCATTGACGACCAAGGATGATTGTCATAATTAAGCTGGGGGAGAAGAAATCATGTTGCGACATGACCGTCACATGATTTGTAATTATTAGAAAAATCCAGCAATTAAGGCATGCGAACCATGAGTTATTGTTACTTAATACCAAATCATACCAAAAAGGGTAAGGGCACTATTGACGAGACCTCCCCATGACTCACCATTAAAGCAAAATTCATTAAGCAGTACAAACCACACATGCCAAATCTTAATCCAAACTTGCACCTGTGCTAGCCTACCACCCTATCATTTACCCCTACTAGAAGCGTTGAATCCCTATTTAGAGTGTTTGAAGAGGAGGAAGGTAGCAGTGCAGGCTGAAACAGCTAAAGTGTGTGCCAGAGGCAAGATAAGTAGGTGAAACAAAATTGAATTGAAGAAGAAATGGGAGGAGCAATGATACAACACAAGCTAGGAACTACAAAAGCCTTGGAAGGCTATCTTGAGGCATGCCAGGGTTCCAAAGATGCACGTGAGTTCGAATTCTTCTAGACATTGGAAGGATCAGACAGTGGTGTGGCCATGGAATTCACAAAGAACCTAGAAAGAAACCAGATGGAAGTCAGAGGACTGAAATTGGAGGTCACGGAATAAGTTATTTCCAGAGTAACAGGATTGCCAGCAAAAGGGAAGAGATGGTTTACCATGAAGGTTAATGACCCCTAACTAAAAGGGGATTTTCTTCAGGAAAGCGAGTCATTGGTTAAGAAGGGTAGGGGAATTGATGGGCTATCACTGCCCTAACCATGGGCGAATGTTGCTCTCTTCCTCATAAAGTAAATTACTTGTGAGGGAAGAGCAACAATTGTGTTTAATTACCATTTCCCATTGTTGAATCATCTCTACCATCAACAGCGGATTAACCTATCATATTTCTTGCTGGGAAATATTAGACACATGAGTGCGGCTGTGAAAACGGCTGCACATCTAGAAATGTGTGTTAAAAACCATGGTCTTATTAAACTCATTATGCTGGATGCCTTGAGCTAACAGGGCAAGAATTGGGAAGAGTTCATGCGGAAAAGGTCCAGGACTACTCACAGAAGGCAAATAGAGACGACTGGGGAAACTCCAGAGGTAACAAAGGAGAAAACATAGTCCTTGACAGTGAAGATCAACAAGAAGTCAGTTGATAAACCAATTGGCAACAGAAGGTTGAAGCAGAGGATAAGGGTCAGTGGGCACCCAGAGTCCCCATATATGTCAAGAAAGAACAAGGAAGCAGTCGAACAGAAGGACGAGGAGCAAGCTCAGCCAAAAAAACCTCCTTCACCTGGCAACAACGAAACCCAATATTTGTTGTCGAAAATTGAAATTTTAGAAAAAGAGATTAAGGAATTAAGGGAATAGCTAGCAGTAGGAAAGGTAGAGCCAAGAGCCCTAGGGCTGGATACTTTGGCAGAGGTTGTGGATAGGGCTAGAAGGGGAGAAATCCTGGGAACTCTGTGTGTAGCATGTGCTGAGAAGTTGGGGGAAGCCGGATTCAAAATCTGTGTAGCAGAGACTACCTTGAGGGGGACTCAAACCAAAAACTGGGAAGTTGTTACACCAGAACATGTTGAGGAATTTGGTGATACACAAGAACCAGCAACCGAGATAGCAAAATCCATAAAGAGTGATCAAGCAATGGATACACAAGAACCCTTTGCTGGCACTGTTGTTTCACTAGGAACTGTAGTGGAGGAGGAAATCAGCCAAGTGGAGGAAGAGAAAGATAATATCCATGAGCAGATGGTCACCACTATTGTTACACAAGAACTAGTAGCAAAGACCGAAGTTGGTCCGAAGGAAAATGATGAGCAAAAACTTGAGGATATTACTATTGTCACACAAGAACCAACAATAAGAATGGAGGATGACCAGGAAAATAAAGAAACTGTGGTAAAACCCATTGACAAAGTTGTTGTTACACAAGAACCAACAGTCGAGGTGGGACAGCTTCACCCTCAGGAGGTTGCTACACCTTTAGTTGATGATGCATGTGGGAGAACACTGGGTCTTGTTGAAGGATGGCATTTTGAAAAATTTTTGTTATTAGCAAAGCTGCAAAAGTGGAAGCAACTGGCACTCTCTCTGAAAGAGGGAGTGATTCCACTCAATGTGCATAAGAAAATGATGGATTCCTTGAGAGAGAAATGGTTGAAGGAAGAATGGGAAAGAGAAGAGGAGGCATAAAGAAATGATGAAGAAAAAGGATGAACAGCTGTATCAGCTGCATCGGGAGGTATTTGACTTAACGTTTGATAAGACCAAACTCCGAGACCTCACTCTAAACCCGTTAGCATGCAGGTAGCCATCCATGTCATACCTTGTGTTCATGTGGGAACGTTACTATTTATTTTAGTTGAGGGTAGTTTATGAGAACAGGTCTTATTTGGGTTCTTTTACCCGCACCTTTTTGGAAAATTTGAAATCCTTTGATTTTGATGATCAGAATTTGTTGTGCAAGTTGTTCTTGCACAACATGATGTGTGAATACGCGAGCACAAAGATGGTGGCGATTGTCCTTTCTTTCATGGGAGATTTGTAGTTGCAGACATTCCTCTCATTTATGAGGAATCAGATTGAGTGGCAACTGGCTAAGAAGACAATAGAGGCCAATGAGGAAAGGACAACACTGTGGGTCTGAGCTGAACCAAGAATGGCCTATGAACTTCGGCGAAATTTCAGACAGTTCATGAGAACTCTGGAAAGGAGAGATCAATCAGCCATCTACAGAGGAAAGATCATGAGGGTTTGCCTCAACTTGTTTGCAAACATGAGGAGCCAAGCGCTAGTCAGATGTCTCAAGCGCTTTGAGGCTTGCAGTGCAAAATTGTAGGAAGGGGACCCATTTGAGTATAAGAACTTTTTGGCTGCTGTTTCACGAGTGCCAGAATACACTCAGATTGTGCTGACACTGGGGACATTCTGGATTGGCCTCATGTTCATATTCCCTTTGATCTGGTTTCCATTGGAGGAGTATCAACTCGATTGTCAGTTATGTGATTATGAAGAGGAATCCTGACCACGTGAGTTAATGGCCGATCAAGGAATCATAGCTCTAGGCGATGATACTATTGTTGCATACAACTTTATAGATTTCCATCGGTGGCACAATAGAAGGGTCTGAGATTCTGCATGGGGACATGTAGTGGCTCCAGTCAGGGGGAGGTGTTGGGTGTGGTTTTTCACCCATTTTCTGCACCTTGTTTCCCTTGTTTTGACCTTTCTATCCTCCAGACCTATGCCCTTATATGACCAAACTCTCTGTTTTCTTACCTTTTTAATCCATTTTACTGTCATGTTACTTTGTTGTATTTTACCTAATAAATACAAGGCTTTATTCCTTTTTTGTGGTTAACTGGTCGAGCATTGAAGGAGTATGTTGGGAAGTTTATATTTTTCAGGTGTTGGCTTGTAGAAATAGATAGGTAGCAAGAGTTAACTACAGGAAAGGGCAAAATAGTTCACTATTACACCCTGAGTGCTGTTACATATCGCTGCTACATACTAGGTGTTGTTACAGATTTTTGTTGTTACAGGTGGCTACGGTTACAGGTTGCTGCTACACATCAGTGCTATTAGAGGTCGATGTTACACATCGGGTGCTGTTACAGCTCATGTGGATCCATCGTTACACCAACAATGCTGTCATCAATTGTGCCACATCATCCCGAATCATCATTTTCTCAATACTATTGCATCGAAGCTGGCAATGTGGGTACTATTCCACATAACAATTGTCAACAGTAGGATTGTTTATTTTGAGGCAACAAGACTCAAGCAGTTGTAACTAATTTGTATTTATTTAATAGTAGGTTGCACCTTCTTTATTTTTGGATTAGCATGAGAATCAGAGATTCTCATGACTGATATATTTTCTAATTTTTGGGATGTATTAGCTATAAAAGACTCGACTTTTTATGTATCAAGAGACAACATATAGAGGAGTACCTTTACTCTGTTTCTATAATTTCTAAACTTATTTTAATATCAACTGGCACGGTGATGTTGTTATTTCTTTCCAACTGATTCGTTAATCATTTTTTGTGTTCTTCCTCTGCCCTGCGGAGGAGGAAGGGCCCTCCTCTTTGGCAGGGATTGCAGTGGTTTAGGTAGTGTACATTCAAATTTAGTTAATTGATTTATGGTTTCTCACTGTTGCTGTACAAATCGTGGATTGTATTCGCTGATGTTTCTATTTATTTTATGTTGTTACACAGAGTTAATCAATAGAGGAATAGTAACCAGCTGGAATAGATGTTAGTTCTTGTGTGGCGTGCCCTTACTTCAATAGCTGCAAGTTGTGATTTAATTCTACAGAGTGTTTCTATATCTGCATGCATGGTTTGATTCAACAATTTAGATTAGCGACACCCTTTACAGTTTTTCTGCACTTTCGTATGCTTGGCTTGAGTGTATCGGCATAGACATTGTGAACTCCTTTGAAACAACAAGACCTACCCTGGGCTGATAATTAATGTTGCAGTCTAAGTCAATTAAGGTTGATTAAAACAACACTATAGTAGGGTAGTCAATCTGCTTATTATTTTAGCATTTAAACAGATGGAAAGTCCTCTAACAATAGTAGTGGCACTGTTTTCTCCTTGATAATACCCCTTCAATTGCTCAAAGAACCCCATCCACTGATTTCTCAGGAAGATGTCTAGAATAGGGGATGTCGATGGATTATTATTTGTCTGTGGGTTCTCTCCTATTGAAACCTACCCCCATTGCTCGTACTGCTCCTTCTCGGGATTATTTTGGGTAAATTTCATTTTTTTCCTTAGAGTAGTCTCAGGTGCAGAGATAGTGTCAAATTTCCATTTTTATTAGAGGAGGTGAAGGATGATGTATTTTTTATAAAAAAAAAGAAACTTTTCTTTGTCTCTATCTTGCCTTCTCATCAAATAAATTTCAAAGGAAACTATTGCACAATTGTTTGCTACAAGATACCCAATTCAAACATAATTTTCCATGTAGGTGTATGGGAATTTATAGAGGAAGGAGGCCACTTACTCATTCCAAAATGATTTTCTTGTGTGCATGAGGATTTGAGGACAATATCTAGTGGATTTGGATCTTTTTTCTGTTTTAATTTTACCCTGTAGCTTCCTATCTATGCTCCTATAGAAGTTCAGAGCCTCTTGTAGTAGTCCAGAACCTCTTGTAGAACCTCTTGTAGCACTTGCAAACATAGTTTGTGGTAGATCGGTGGAACCCTAGGTAGTCTTTGGTAACATCTAGCTCATCCTTCTCCAACTATTTTCTAGAAATGAGCAATTATGCAAATGGTTCAAGCCTTGTACATATGATTCCTTTTGTGATAAAGGCTCAGTGCGTTGTGGTGATTTAGCATCTGCATGAGTTTCCTGTTTTGAACTGTTGTCCTCACTCCTCGTAATCATCACCCAATCCTCATAATTATCACTACACTTAACTTTCGTTTTCCACTTTTCATGGTGGCTGAATAAACTATAGTTCACTAATTGAAGGTGTCCAAGTTTACTGGCCACCTCCATCCCATAAAAAATTCCATTCTTGATCATTAAACACATTTTTTCATTATATGCATAGGGAAGAGGTGAGGGTTTTCATACCTGAGCCTACCTGATATTGAACTGTTGGAGATGTCTACATGTTGCTACTTAGCTTAATATCATGATGAATTTGAAAATGTTGATTTATTTTGTTTGCTTCTTCATAGGTCTTCATAACTTATTATTTTTTACTAATAAAATCCATTTCCTTTTTTTGTTGTTGTGCAATCCTCTTCTCAGTGCTCATTTTGTTGTTATTTTAATGTATGGATAACTTGTCTTATGATTTATAGGGATGGTAAGTGCCTTCTCAGCTTTAGTAATATCTTCATGATGCCTCAAGGTTGTTGGATCCTCTACTCTGGGGCTATAAAAA
This sequence comes from Pinus taeda, assembly GCA_000404065.3. NCBI lineage: Eukaryota > Viridiplantae > Streptophyta > Pinopsida > Pinales > Pinaceae > Pinus > Pinus taeda. The sequence continues at coordinate 116,088 of APFE030837889.1, read as the reverse complement.
GAAATGGTTCAAAATTTTGTTGTCACTGTGTAGGTTGCTATAGGAGGGATATCCTTCATGTAGCAGTCACTTCATCCCTCCTAAAGACTTCATATTTCACTCGAGAACATAGAAAAAGTGTAGGAGGTATGGGGACATGATTAGGATCATTAAAGGGTGGTGTATGCGGTGAAAAGGTTGAAGACAAAGTTTTTTTTTTTTTGGGTTTCTTTATTTATGTATGGAAAAGTGGAATGTTAAGGATGAATTTTTGCTGGATAGAGTGGATGAGTGATGGAGGAATTTTGGTGGAATTATACAAACATTTCCTAAGGAAAACATGACATTTTGACCCATACCTCCAATTGGATCTGTGTTTTGTAGCAATTCATGCTGTTCCCGTAGCAATTTAGGACAACCCTGTAGTACTTCAAAAAGGAGGAAAAACATGGTCCAATTGTTGGCTAAATGATGGAGAGAGATAGGGAGGTGAATGAAGAGGGTGAAAATGCAACAGATAGCTGAAAATAATGGATAAATGAATATGTCAAAATTGTTCTACAACGATTGTTCTTTTGACTATCTAGAGTCCTGCAAAAGAGAAATGTTAGCAAGATTGGTGTACGGACTCCTTCCTCATGTCATTTTTTTTTGAGACATGCGGACTACCTATGCAAAGGTTTTCAACCTGCATCCCCACGCTATGTGCCTAAACACCTTGGGGTATTTTATTTTCCTTTTATTTATTTATTTTTCTCTTAGGATTCCTTAGAGGGGTTTTCAACCCTAGAGTTTGTCTTAGATGCCTCATAGAGGTTTTCATCTAGGCCCTTTATTATTATTATTTTTAGAATATTTGTGGATTGAGGGTTGTCAGATTCCCAATCACATTCAATTCTCTCTTGATTGAATGAATAAATCATTCCTTGGACAAAGGTTATATTAGACAACTTCAACCTATAACCATTGACAAGGAAAGGAATCCCTTCCTCATAAATTGTTCTGATCTGGACAGACCAATTCTCATGACATCTTTCTACTTGATAGGGACCCAACCATCTTGTCATTAACTTTCCCTTGAAATCCCTCAGTCTACAATCATACAACAGAGCCCAATCTCCTCATTGAAAAGTCTTCTATTTATTGTGTTTGTCATGCCAAATCTTCCTTTGTAGTTGAATTACCTCAATGTGCAAGAGATCTTGCAGCGGATCTATTTTTGAATGTTAGTTTTGTTGTGCTATTTTCAATTACAGATTTATAAACATGTGCTTGTCCATTTCTTCCTGTGCATAAGTTTCCTTAGGTTGTTTGCTGATTGAAATAGGTAAATTTTCATCAAGTTTAAGGTTACAGACATGAAAAAAATATCTTCAAAACAAGTAATGAACAACAGACACTTTAACACAATGTTTTGATGAAGGAGTTCACCCCCCTGGGCTATGTCTCCCTGGTCTAGCTTCCATGGCTTGGGCCTCTGTATTAGCTCAATATGGAAAAAATGTTATTACAAAGCTTTATTGCTCTTGATACCTGCTAGTGTGTGAAAAATGGTAAAATTAGCTAGGAACACCTTTTCCTGAGCTCAATTTGGTTGAAAATTGCTCCCATTAGGCCTCTGATAGTTTTTACCTTGAAAAGATCCTCCAAATCTAGAAAACTCCAATTGGGGCTACTAAATTTTGGGATGATGCAAAAATTGTGAGAGTCCGCTAAAACACCACTAGTTTAAACTTAGAGTTAATTAAATATAACACAGGTTTAATTAACCACTAATATGCAATTAGCACACTAACTACGTGATTAGGGATAAACATAACTCGACGGTTTAGGACGAGTGAACACATGGCATAACAAATTTCAATGTTTATTAACTGCATTGTCCACCACGCTAACTAACCTCCACAAACCATGACCGTTGGGTAGCGTGTTCACATGCACGAAGACTGTTGCAATAACTATTTGGGGTAATGGTTTATGGAGCCACCTACCAAACCATTTGTGGTAACAACATTTTCACTCACATGTGGAGGGCTAGCCCTCCTAACCACCCATTCCAAATGCAATAAACTTCAAATATGTGTAAAGAACTATACGGTTAAGAAACACATGGGTAGCGAAGGTGGTTAAGACTTATGGACTGTGTGCTGGAGGTCGCAAGTTCGACCTCGACTTCCACCAAAATTTTTCTCCACTGTGTTGAGTCTTGCCTAGGCCATTGGGAGGTTCCATGTGGTGGCCTTCAGGCTTGCCACATGGCACTCTCTCATTGGTCCAAAAAAACTAACAAATAGAACTGTGCCAATGCACCAATTTGTAACCCAATCACACTGTGACACTTGTTGAGACATGACTGGATGTTGATCAAGTTGACCCTGCCTAGTCACTTGCCACATCAGAAGTATAGACTGCTGACTCTGCAATGATTGGCATTCTTTTTTGCAAATTTCACCTATTTAGAAAATCAAACAAAACTCAATAAATTCCTCATACGAACTTGGTTTTCAGTGAAACAAGTTGCGTTAGGATCATTTTTCCAAGATGGACGTGGCCGTTTAGGTTTCGATCCATTCTGGGAAATTTGATTTTTGAGCTAAACATTGAGTGCTGATCATTCCTCCCCACTAGAAGCCTTTTGGACCCCAAAAGATACTATCAATGGTTCCTTAGGTGAGGGTACAACTCCCTCACTTTCTCAATATACAACCATTTGGCTTTAGAAGGCTTTTGTCCCTTGAGTCCCACTCTAAGGTATTCGACATCCCCTCTTTTCGAAGTTTTGGTTCTTCTATCAAGTATGAGATCCTATTGAAGTTCATCAAGATATTCTAGTGAGAAATCATCTATTGGTGGCAGATGAACATGCTCTCCTTGATCATCAATCAAAGGAGGTTCAAAAAATCTCAAATTCTCAACATTAACAACATAGTATATTTGCATATAAGGAGGCAAATCAAGCTTCAATGCATTGTTACCAATCTTTTCCAGACTTTTAAAAGGACCATAATGGATTGGATTAAGATTTTTACCTTCCCATCGAAGTCTCTCTTTGCTAATATATAACCAAACTTCATCGCGAACTTGAAATTTGTGACCAACCCGGTGTTTGTCATGCCTTGCCTTGTAGTTTCTTTGACTTTTCTGAAGCTGTTCCTGCACTATATGATGAATAAACTAAATTTGCTCTATGAACTTCCTTGCCTTATCGATTTCACTGTGACATCGATAGCAACATCGTTCTCAAAGATGAAGTCCAATGGCGATCTTGGCAAGTACCCATAACATGTCTTAAATGGCGATGTGTTTGTGGAAGAATGCTTTGTGTTGTTGTAGGCATGATGTATGTAATGCAACTGTTCATCCTGCAACTTGGGATGTTTGCTACCTTATCCTCTAAGAAGATGAATGACTATTCTGTTGACCACATCGGTTTTCCCATCTGTTTACGGATGAAAGGCTGTACTCTTCTTCAACTTTGTTTCCATCATGTTCCACAAATTTGACCAAAAATTCTTAACAAATCAAGAATCTCGATCACTTACAATAGAGGTAGGAAGACCAAAATGAACCCAAATGTTTTGGAAGAAAATATGAGCTATTTGTTTAGCTATAATTTTCTTTTTACATGGTGTTAATATACACATTTCTCTAAACCTATCTACAACTACATACAAGTAATCATGACCTTTCCTTGACAATGTAATACCTCCAATAAAATCCATTGAGATACTCTCCCATGGATTGGAAGGTACTATAAATGGAGTGTGCAATCCAAGTTTCCTATTTCTAGGCTTACTTGTTGCACACAAAGAACATCCTATTATGAAATGAGAAACATTATCAAACATGCGTGGCCAATAACAATACATTTGGAGATTTGCTACTATCTTGCCTACACCAAAGTGTCCAACAATCAATGAAGTGTGTGCCTCCCTTATGATATTGTTTCTTTCTCCCCGTGGAATACACAACTTGCTCAAATGATACAACAAAATGTTATGTACATGATAATCCAACTCTTCAATTTGGTTTCCTTGACTCAAGCTTGCATACACATCTTGAAAGTCACTATCATTTGCATATTGTTCAATATAACTTTGATGCAAAACATAATTATGCTTGATTATAATAGATGAATTTACAATAGGCCTTGAAAGCATATCAACTACCTTATTGTAGATTACCTTTTTATACCTGATAACCAAATGAAATTGATGTAGAAAACCCATCCATTTGAAATGTCATGATTACTGCAATTTTGACTACGACTGTAAGTACAACAATGGTTGATGGTCGGTATGGATAATGGTCTCTTTCACCATCAAGTAATGTTTCCATTTCTTAGCACTTTGTACCAATACGTAAATGTCTTTGTCATAAGTGGGATAGTTAGTTACAACTCCATTAACAATTTCAGAATGAAATGAAATGGGCTTACCATGCTGCATAGAAACTGCTCCCATGGCATAATCACTAGCATTCGTTTCAATCTCAAATGGCTATCTAAGATCTGGAAGTGCCAATAGCGGTGTTGTTATCACCAAAATAGGACCCTGAAACGCTGTTGATTAGACTATCTCAGTGTAACTATTTCAAACCAATCTTTTGGCTAAGGCTTAGCATCCTCAACTTGAGAGGGCTCTCTCACTAGGTTAAAGATTTTAATTTAAGAATTAGATGGCTAAATCTATGGAAAAATAAAACAAAAAGGTATAAATGGTTGAAATGTAAATCAACAAACATCCATTGGGCTATGGAGTCAAAATATGTTTCAGTACAACAGCAAGATCAACTTAACATGGAAGTTAGGGCATAAAGGCTCTTGATATATCAGTAAAACAGAGACATAGTGCAAAGAACACAGTTTATAAACACATGACGGAAGTTAGAGAATTATCAATGAATTCTAAGTAGCATGTGTCTATACCACTGAAAGTAAGTGAATGAAGAAAGGCATGAGAAAATCAAACATAAAAAACCCTCTCTGAATCCTGAGTAGTAAAGCCAATATCTCTGTATTAACATGAAAACATATAGTTTGCTACAATAACACAGTGTGCTTGTTTCTTTTGAAAATTTCCAACCCTTGATACATTAGATTTTCTCCCATATATAGAGTTCATTACTTGACTTATATTCCTTCATCCCGCATGAGGGGAATTTGAATTATTCCTAATTTGACACCTATTGACACTTAAAATCAACTATTTAATATAACTGACTGTTAACTAGCAGTTCTAGAGACCTAAAACAATTAGGAGTGTAACTCCTCATTATGTTGGTAGTAGCATTGATTACAATACAAACTCATTCCCTAACAAGTGGCCTTCTTCAGTTTAGCTTTGGTGGTGGCTTTAAACTCCCTGCTGACCCTTGATGCCTTATCCTTTGATTGTTCCTGGATATTAGGAAGATGTTCCTATTTTTTTGCTTTTGGTCTCCAAAAGGATCTTTGAAATTTATTATCCCTGTTGTTCCTCTTAATTACATAAAATACATTGGATTAGCTTGTTTTCCATATGTTGTAGACCTTTCTCCTATACACATGGTAAGACAAAAAACTCCTTTAATGCGGCCTGAAGCATCATGAACAGTTCTAGCTATGAAATAATGACCATTTTCATAACATAAAGCTTGGAGTTCATAGATGTCTTTCCTTTCCTAGTTTTGCCCTTTCTTTATGTTTACACCTTGTAAGTAATCCTTTTCAGAAGCCCATCTTCAAAAAGATTTCCTTTTTTCTTCTCAAAATTGGCCCACAAAATCATCACGTGAAGCTACAACAGTTTCATAGCGCGCTACGAAACTGCTGTGTATTAGGCATCACCTACAGTAGTTTTGTAGTGCGCTACAAAACTGCTGTGTGATTTCAAAAACACAGTTTTATGCAAAAATTTGAATTCTTTGAGTTTTCTTTCCTTTGAAATGACTTTTCCATATGCCATGGGGTTGCTATGTAGTTTTTCTTATTTGAGGATGTCTTTCAAGCTGGTTCAGCTGTATCTTCAGATCTTCGATTTGCCTCTTCATAATTCGGATTCCAGCTCTCAATTTTGCATTAACCATTCTGATGTATCTTGCTTTGCTTGAAATGGAAAGGGGTGCTACCTCGCTTAGAATTTAAAGAATTCTGATCAAATGCCTATCAATTTGGTTCTCATGCATGAAAACAAACATAATCATAACTGAAAACACTTGGACCCTTTTTTTGAATTTTGAAACTTGAGCGTACCAAGACACCTAACGAACCTAATGATCAGAATGAGCGGTCGCATGTGATAGGCATGGTGTATGGACTGGCAGTTGATGATGTAAGATTAACGAATTTTGATAGATTGGACAACTAGGTGAGATTTTACATGAATCTACACGAATCCTTGATTTCATAGCGCAACCAGTGCAAATTCTGGGTTTTGCACTACGAAAACTCCTAGGCAGTTTCGTAGTGCATGAAAACCTTGACATAAGTTTGACACATGGAAATTTAGGTGTGATGTGGGATTGGTGATAGGTAAAACCAGAGTGTTGGCCCTATTTAACAATGCCAACAAGACTCCCTTCTAGGTCCTAGACTCTAAAAAAAACCATAAAAGTGACTTAACCACCATCTAAAATTATGACTTAGGAACAAATGTAATCTGTCCAAGTTTTAGAAAATTATAGGGTGATAACAGTAGCTCCACTACGGATAGTGTGCCCTTGTGGTACACTAAGAACCTGTAGCTCCAGTGCCACTATCCATCCTCTAGAATAAAACTCTGAACTTCTGCCCAATCTGCTCCTCAAGCCTTTAATGATTTTTGTAAGAGGAATTCAAATTGCACCCACTGAAACAGATGCTCAGTCAACCTACCCTAAGCTTATTTGCACATTCCTACCTACCCTATCAACTGCAATCTCCACTTGTAGCTCAAGGAACATGAAACTTCCAATGAAGCTAATCATCGATCTGATCTGACACTTGAATCTCTTGATTGTGATTGAAGCAAAAATAAACTAGATACTAAAATAACCAAGGCAGCATGAGGTGTAACTGTTCTTGAAGATGAAAATATAACTGGAAGCCTGAACAGTAAATATTTTCCATGTAGTAGGGTCAAAAAAAACATGGTGAGTTTGATGTTTCTTGTGATATTCTGTAGCTTTGGACAAATCACCAATACTTTGATCATCTACATAAGGCTTCAGGTGTATGCTCTCAAATTGCTCCTCAAATCGATTTTCAAAAATAATGTATTCTTCCTCAATCTCAAAAGAGAAAGGAAGCAACACCCTCTCTTCGTATTCTGCCATAGAAAGCTTTTGAAAAGTATGATCATGATCATGAAGACTATATTATTGAATTTGACCTTGTAAATATTAAATGTCTTTCTCAATGTTCTTAGCAAATTCATCCAAAAATTTCATCTTATCTTTTGTCTTGCACTCAAATGATTTTAGATAAGAAGACAAGGACAAAGAAAAATTTTCATCTATTTCTTCATTAATATGATCATCATTACATTGTTTGAACCCTTGAATTGAAGGAGAGTTTTCCACCAACTCTGTTCTATCTATCCATTCCTCCAAAAACATAAGCCAAAAGTCTGCAAATGACTTAATAGATTTGGCAGGAAAGCTTTCAATCCATTGTTTACATTTCCCTTGAAATGAATCATAGAACAACATAATGCAAACATCCTCATGTTTGACTCTAAGAAGCTCGGTAAAATCACAAAAATCTGATATATGCTTCAAAGTTAAACTCAAATCTTCTCCATTGAATTTCAGACCATTCCTTAGAAAATATGTATCCTTGAGAAAATGATTTGGGAAACCATGAATTCCTAAAAAATTTATGCATGCATACCTTGAAATAAGAATGGTAGCATCTGAGTTGTTCATAACTGCATTGGAATCACTATGAATCTATGAATTTCAAATTCTTCAACAATGGAGTTGCCAAGGTAGTTTTGCAGCCTCAAAAAGATTTCTGAGCTCTTGCTACCTTCAGAAGTTTAGCTTCTTGATTTCGGGGATGATTAATCTTCAGGCTCCTGACAGACACACCAAAATGTTATCGCTAAAATCTGACCCTGATAGGTTGCTGATTAGACTATCTCAGTGTAACTATTTCAAACCAATCTTTTGGCTAGGGCTTAGCCTCCTCAACTTGAAAGGGCTCTGTCACTAGGTTAAAGATTTTAATTTAAGGATTAGATGGCTAACTCTATGGAAAATCCAAACAAAAAGGTATAAATGGTTGAAATGTTAATCAACAAACATCCATTGGGATATGGAGTCAAAATATGTTTAAGTAGAACAACAAGATCAACTTAACATGGAAGTCAAGGCATAAAGGGTCTTAATATATCAGTAAAATAGAGACATAGTGTAAAGAACACAATTTATAAACACATGAAGGAAGTTAGAGCATTATCAATGAATTCTAAGTAACATGTGTCTATACCACTGCAAGTAAGTGAATGAAGAAAGCCATGAGAAAATCAAACATTAAAAACCCTCTCTAAATCCTGAGTAGTAAAGCCAATATCTCTGTATTAACATGAAAACATACAGTGTGCTACAATAACATAGTGTGCTTGTTTCTTCTGAATATTTCCAACCCTTGACACATTAGATTTTCTCCCATATATAGAGTTCATTACATAACTTAGATTCCTTCCTCTAGCATGAGGGGAATTTAGATTCTTCCTAATTTGACACCTATTGAAACTTAAAACCAACTATTTAATATGATTGACTGTTAACTGGTAGTTCTAGAGACCTAAAACAATTAGGAGTGTAACTCCTCATTATGTTGGTAGTAGCATTTATTACAATACAAACTCGTTCCCTAACAAGTGGCCTTCTTCAGTTTGGATTTGGTGGTGGCTTTAAACTCCCTGCTGACCCTTGATGCCTTATCCTTTGATTGTTCCTGGATATTAGGAAGTTGTTCCTATTTTTCTACTTTTGGTCTCCAAAAGGATCTTTGAAATTTATTATCCCTGTTGTTCCTATTAATTACATAAAATGCATTGGATTAGCTTGTTTTCCATATGTTGTAGACCTTGCTCCTATACACGTGGTAAAACAAAAAACTCCTTTAATGTTGCTTGAAGCATCATGAATAGTTCTAGCTATGAAATAATGACCATTTTCATAACATAAAGCTTGGAGTTCATAGATGTCTTTCCTTTCCTAGGTTTTCCCTTTCTTGATGTTTACACCTTGTAAGTAATCCTTTTTAGAAGCCCATCTTCAAAAAGATTTCCTTTTTCTTCTCAAAATTGGCCCACAAAACCATTATGTGCAGCTACAGTGGTTTCATAGTGTGCTACGAAACTACTGTATATTAGGCATCACCTACAATAGTCCGTGTGATTTCAAAAACACAGTTTTATGCCAAAATTTGACTTCTTTGAGTTTTCTTTCCTTTGAAATAATTTTTCCATATGACATGGGGTTGTTATATAGTTTTTCTTAGCTGAGGATGTCCTTAAGGCTGGTTCAGCTTTATCTTCAGATCTTCGATTTGCCTCTTCATAATTCAAATTCCATCTCTCAATTTTGCATTGACCTTTCTGATGTATCTTCCTTCGCTTTAAATGGAAAGAGGTGCTTCCTCGCTTAAACATTAAAGAATTCTGATTAAATGCCTGTCAATTTGCTTCTCATGCATGAAAACAAACATAATCATAACTAAAAACACCTATACCCTTTTTTGAAATTTGAAACTTGAGCGTACCAATACACCTAACGAACCTAATGATGAGAATGAGCAGTTGCATGTGATAGAGATGGTGTATGGACTGACAGTCGATGATGTAAGGTTAACGGATTCTGATAGATTGGATAGCTAGGTAAGATTTGACACGAATCTGCACGAATCCCGATTTCGTAGTGCAGCCAGTGCAAATTCTGGGTTTTGCACTACAAAAGCTTCTAGGCAGTTTTGTAGCGCATGAAAACATTGAAACAAGTTTGACACATGGAAATTTAGGTGTGATGTGGGATCGGTGATAGGTAAAACCAGAGTGTTGACCCTATTTGACAATGCCAACAAGACTCCCTTCTAGGTCCTAGACTCTAAAAAACCATAAAAGTGACTTAACCACCATCTAGCATTATGACTTAGGAACAAATGTAAATTGTCCAAGTTTTAGAAAATTTTAGGGTGATAACAGGTGCTAAACTTATCTTTTGCTTCAAATCATCAAATGCTTCCTTCTGTACATCTCCCCAATGGAAGACTTTCTTGGCACTTGTCAATGCATGTAATGGAGTTGCAATGGAAGAAAAATTGGCAATAAACTTTCTCCAATATCGTGTTGCCCCTAAAAAGCTTCTTATCTCTGTAGCTATATTGGGCTTGGGCCAATTCAAAATGGCCTCAACTTTACAGGGGTCTATTTTCAGCTCACCTCCTGTAACAATGTGTCCCAAATACACTAAATAAGTCTTGCCAAATTCACACTTTGACATCTTTAAAAACTACTGTTCTTTTCTCAAGACATTAAGTACTTTGTTTACATGCATGACATTTTCATCTTTGGATTTGCCGAATATGAGTATATCATGTAAGTACACAATGACAAAGTAATCTAGAAATGGTCTCAATACATCATTCATTACTCTCATGAAAGTAGCTGGAGCATTTGTAAGACCAAAAGGCATAACAAGCCACTCAAACAATCATTTTTTAGTTTTAAATGTGGTTTTCCAAATGTCCTCTTCATCTATTCTAACTTGATGATAACCACTTCATAAATCTAACTTAGTGAAATAATTTGCATACCTCAACTGATCAAGCAAATCATCAATTCTTGGGAGTGGATAACGATTCTTTACCGTGATTTTGTTCAGTGCATGAAAATCCACACACATGCGCCAAGTTCCATCCTTCTTTGGCACCAAAACAATGGGAAAACCACATGGCAAAGTATATGGGCGTATGATACCTTTGTTCAACAATTATTGAATTTTCTTCTTGATTTCCATGCTCTCCATAATCGACATGCAATACATGCCAATATTAGGAAGTGGAACATCTTGCTGTAGCTATATCTCATGCTGAATTCCCCTCTTGGGAGGTAACCCCTTTGGTTGTTGAAACATCTTTCCATGCTTGCTTAACACATCAAACAAATTAGATTTCAATTTGTCATCACAACCTTCAAAATCTTCATAATCAATATCATTATTTACTTGATCATGAGAAGCACAAAATTTTTACTTGCATTTACTAGTCTCTTCATTTTCCCTGCATTAACCAAAGAAATGTTCATATTTTTGCGATGGGCTCTTAGAATGTACTCCATCCGATTCTTGAGCAATAATTATTTGTTTTCATGGTGATAAAATACTGCTTTCCTATCATACAAATACGGACTACCCAAAATGATTCCTGAGATGTCAAGTGGAACTACATCTAACTCAACTTCATCAATGAAATTTTCAGTAATGATGAACTTGAACAAACACTTCCCTGTAACCTGTAAGTTTGCATTGTTAACTATCCAACCCAATGGATATGGCTTATGATGAGGTATAGTTTCAAGGTTTAGTTTTTTGACCAAGTCTTATGAGATTAAGTTTGATTATGGAACACTATTGAATAATGCATCAATATTTGTATGATTTGAGATTACCCTCACATGAAACAACTCTATTCTCGATTCTTCATTTGGAGTGTTGTTTTGACTGTGCAAGGAACTAGTGCTTGCAACAACTTCTTTCCCTTTTGTGACCATGGCTGAAATATTGATCTTATCACTAGAATTTGAAACAAGGTCATGTTGTGTGGTAGCGATCGTCTTTTGTTTTCCCTTATTGTTTTTTTTTGTGGGCCTTAGTTCAGGATGCAATTTACAACAATGGGCTTCATCATGCCCAGCTTTGGAACAATGTTGGCATATGGTTTTCTCCCCTTCTTTCTTCACACTTGCATTTTTCTTCCCCTTCTATTTTCCACCTTTCTCTTTCTCCTTACCCTTGAATGGCTTCTTCTTAATACCCTCTTCCTGAATGTTCTTTCCCCTTGCTTCGAGGTGCGTGGCTTACACACATACTTCATCCAAATTGTTTGGATTGAACATAAGGATAGTATGTTTCAAATAGGAATGTAAACCCCCAATATGTTTCAACAATATATCTTGGGAATTCAAATTTACTTCTAACAACAAAGCCCTCTTTCTAAACACGTGTATAATATTGTATTGTTTGGTCTTTGATCTACTTAAAATTCTGCCAGCTCATAATGGATTTTTGCATATAGGCCAAAAGGTAAAAATGTCTTTTAATTGTAGAAACAAATTCAACCCAAGAAATGGATATCTTACCACGAAATTACATTTCCTCTTGAGTCTTTGCTTCCCACCAGACTAATGCTCTCCTTCTAGCCTCAATGAAGCCAACTCTATCTTTATGTCATCTTATTGAAGGTTTTGAATACTGCAGTATACCTCCAATTGTCGAATCCAATCGTCTAACATTTCTGCATTCACTTCACCATTGTACATGGGAAGTTCGAATTTTACATCCAATTTAAGTAAGTTAGTTTTTCCTTCGGGGGTTTTTGAATGAGTATGGATAGTTTCAGTGGTTCTAGTGGAAGATGATGCTATGTCAGATAATTAGGATGGTGGAGATGGAGGTGGATTTCCGTCATTACCCTTGGAATCCTTCTAATCATCTTTTTTGTTTCCTGAGCTTCCTTCTCCATGTGGAGGTTTAGAACTATCTCCAACCACTCTAGTGTTCCTCTCTTAATAGAGGACTTTAACCATCTCAGTTAGAGTGAAGAAATATTTTTTGAGTTCTTCGTCTTCTGAAGAAGGACCTTCAGCCTCTCTTTCTCCAGACATTATGGCCATGGATCTAGGCTCAGAAACTAGTACTACTTGTATCTCTTCAATCTCAGTTGAAGGAAAAACTTGAGTTTCAAGTGCATCTAGAATTGGAAATTTGGGTGGTGGAGATTGTAGCCTTATGGCTCTCCTTCTTCTGGGCATAACCTCAAGAGTTGCAACCAAAAATTTCCCTTCTCCTTTTCGCAACTTTAACCTTGTAAGAATCACAATTTTGCAACCATTAAAACCCCCATTGCACAAAACTCAAGAAGTTAAGAAAATCAACCTTTGTTATGATACCAACTTGATCTAGTTTTGAATGCTAGTTTTACTGTGCTAATTTCAATTATAGATTTATAAACATGTGCTTGTTCATTGCTTCTAGTGCATAAGTTTCCTTAGGTTGTTTGGTGATTGGAACAAGTAAATTTTCATTAATTTTGTTAGAGTTGGTCTTGTCAGTCCTCCGTCGGAGATCAAAACTCTTTCTGCATTTCATTTTTAGGTGTCTCGCTCCATTCACTCAACTGCATTCTGCTAGAGGCATGTAATAATCTAACGGAAGGGTCTTGTCAGTTCATTCCCCTCATGTATTGTACCTGATGGCTTAGGTATTTTCATCAAATTTATTAAAATCCATGACAGTCAATGATTGATATTTTAATGGAAAAGACTCATTTCAGTCATTAAGTCTAGGGTTCGCAAATTGTTGTTCTCAAAGTGCTTCAATAATACTTGCAGGCTAGAGGAAGGCTCAATATTTCACTCAAATGATGTTTTTGAGCAAGAAAAGATGCATTTTGGAAACCTGAGAGAGGTTTTTGTCCATAATAGGCCAAGGAAGAAACACCTCCTTCACTTTTTACACAGGTGTCATGGTTTAGAGAAATGTCAAAAATACAATTTCCTCGGGAGAATTGATGCACCTCTAAAGTGACCTTGGGAAAATCAAGTTTTCTCCTAGCTCGGTTAGCCAAATGACTTCCTTGATGAGTAAAATGCTAACTAGACACAACGAGCTTTCCAATTAGCTATCATGAGCTCAATTTGGAGTTGAGGAACACCTTCCAAAGTTGATTGCAACAACACTCTGCCTTGAGGCAGCCTCATTGGGCACATTTTGACCAGTGTTGGGAGATTTGATTTTTGACAAGGCAACGAAACTCCAAACTGACAAATTATGGTTGGGTTGGAAATTAGACTCAAATAAATTTCCAACAAGCTATCCTGCACCCAATTTTCACACCGGGAAGGCCTCCAAACGTCTCCTGAAAAAAAGTGTTATGCACAGGCTCTATGCGCAGCACACTGGCGCATCGCTTATGATTGGGAGCTCCAAATCAAGAATGGTTTGCATTTTTGGATTAAGCATGAAAAATCATGGCTTGTGATGCATGTCCAAGAAATTTGGAGCATTTTTGGGGCATTTTTGGTCATTTGACAAAGTTTTGTGCACAAACAGGGTTTTTCGCAGTGGCGCGGTGCTTAGGATTGGGAGCTCCAAATCAAGAATGGTTTGAATTTGTGGATTCAACATGAAACATTATGACTTTTGGTGCATGTCCAAGAATTTTTGGAAAGTTTTGAGTCCTCAGGAGGTGAAAAACACTCAAAAAATCACCTCTCTGCCCCTATTTTCACACACAGGAAGCAGTCTTGGGAGAATCAAGTTTTGGAGGGGCAAATGAGCACCAAATTCAGAAATTCCACTTGGGTTGGAAAGTAAATAGGTAGGGATTTCTAGCAAGCACACTTGGGAGCAATTTTGACCTCATAAAGTACCTCAAAATTGCCTCCAAAGTGGCGCAACACATACAGTTTTGGGCGCGGCGCATATAGAGCCAAAGGCCAAAATCTCTTCCGCTCTGCGAAATTTCGATTCGCGACTTTCTCCAAGTGGGCCCGCTCATTTACACTACATTTTTCTTGGCACCTAAGGCAAATTTTAAAAATTATTTTCACTAAAGGTTGGCTTCTATCCAAGTGGCAAAGGAAGGCGAGCAGTCACTCAAGCCGTTTGTCATTTTTGTAACACTGCACCTGTCACTAATGGTTGGCTTTCCATTTCCAGTTTGTAATGATTCGAAAAAAATCCCAAACTTTGGGTTGTTCCATTTCCCAATGGAAATGTCTATTTATTGTATGTAAAACCATTTTCAAAGGTTTGGTTGTAATTTCTAGGAGACTGTGGGAGAGAAACTCAGTTCTTCATTGTATATTTTGATAGAGAATTAATGAAAGGCAGCAGCTCGGTTCATGAGATTCATGTGGTGTGAGTGTAGAAAATGTGTTCTCTTTATGTTTCATAAGTATTTCGTTATATTTCACAGTTCATTCATATTCATTTCCAGTGAACATTTCTAAGTAAGATAAGGTAGAATTCATGTTTATTGCTCTGCCTGTGGGAAAGTTTCACGCTATGTGTTTTTCTTTTGTTGAAAAGGATTCATGTGTTTATGCCCTTTTCACCCTCCTAAACAATCTTTCCATTCCGCATTATTTCAAATTTAATTGCTAGACTTTCCGTCTGTCTTGCGTCACAAAGTAATCTGTGCCTTTGTGTTAAATTCTCTGCTCATTGCTGTTCGCTGGTCCCATGAATCCTAGAAACTCAGTCATTTATACAAAATTGCTTCTTGCTTCCATATTTATTTACCTAGCCTAAAATCAATATTTCACTGTAAGTCATCTTAGACCATATCGTTTATCTATTCATTGAGCGTGAATCAGAGAGCCCTCTCCTGTTTTGGTATGGCTAGCTACCAGACTGAGCGTGGTTTGTGGTTCCCTGAATTTTGCCTTCCCTCAGCCTAAGGCAGATTTAGGTGCTAACATAGTGGCGACTTCGCTGGGGACAAATGGTTTGCTTGAAGATTGTTTTGACCCAGTACATCTATCAAGTTTAGATCTGATGGTTGATGGTGAAAAACGATTAGACATAAGAAGACGGCTGGAAATCATTCATCTAGCGACTCCTTTCACTGAAGAAACCAACAACCGGTGCTTAATGGTGACTCCACTGTAGAGGGATCAGTAACTTTGAGATTTTTTAAAATGGAGCGGATTGTAAGAAGATACGCTCCCATGAGCCGAGATCACATTCTAGGCTTTCCAAATAAAATTCTGAAGGTAGATTGGTCAAGGAATCTGCCTACGTTTAAAGATGATGGTAGGAAGAATGCTGCCTTGCATCTAGTTAGATTTCACATGCATATTCGCAAGTTGAAAGTTGATTTTCCTTAAGATTTCCTGATGAAGATATTCCTGGCCACTCTAGAAGGTGAAGCCCAATCTTGGTATGAAAATTTGCCCGCTGCTTGTATTTGCTGTCTAAAGGATTTCATGCCATGTTCATTGAAAGATATAAAGACTCTTATCCATCATTAAATCTAGTTCATGACTGTTGCAAACATGCTTCTACTTTTATTGAAAGCCTTGAAAAATACTATGAGGATGATAATTTTATGGATGATGAGATCATGGAAGCCTTGTACGAGAATCCATTTTAGGAACATGAAGAGAAACTAGAGGAGTCCCATCAAGATGCTTAGGAAACTTTGCAGCAGAATCAAGATCTTTGTACGGTGGAAAATGAAGGAATTTTGCATCTTGACAATCAACATGAATTACATGAAATAGATCAGCAGGTTGAAGAGTTCCATATGGCTGAAAGTGATGAAAGAAAAAGTGTCATTTCAGATTTGTCCATAGAAGAAGACAGCATGCAGAGAAATCAAGTTTCATATTCAGAATGTGATAATGTTAAGACAACCATTTCAGATGTAGATTCAGATTGTGATGACTAAGAAAACCTTGTACTAAGTCCCATGAAAGAGAAATCTGATGCTGAAACCATCTGAGATGAAGAAGACAGAGTTTTGGATCCAAATGTTCTCATGTCATCAGAACACAGTCTTCATGAAGAGGTAATCCAGTCATCTCATGAACAACAAGATGAGATATTTGCTCAAGCAAGTGAAAAAGTTCCTCTGGATGAATTTATGGTAGATGATAGAAATGTTATTGTTAGGTTTCAAGAATCATTTGAAGTTTCTTTTCTCATGATTGATGAATGCAAAGACAATCTGGCTATCATATCATATGAAGATGATCTAAAATATATCCAGACTTCAGCAGACCAAACCATTCAGGATTCTCTTTCAGATTCTTCCTCAGATGTCTCATGTTTTGAAATTTTTTTTGAAGAGGAAATCTGCTCATCCACTTGTTCAAAAATTTTTGAGGACCAAGACCATACTTTTTTGAAGTACATTATGAAGGAAGATCAAAATCAAAAGAAAAAGACATCTTGTTTCCTTAACAAGAGGTAAATCTTGATGTTTTTCATGATCCAATGGAAAATCTATTGCAATCAGCAGTGAAGGTGATTATTGCAGTATTCAGTGATGAAGGAGATCATGGTCAACTGTGTTTTTGGATGCCTGGTTACCAGTATCTGTTGTTGAACAGGAGATCTGATCAGGAGAATCAATCAAGAAGGCATCTTCTTGATTGGTTATATTGGAAGACACATTACACATGATTATACATATTGCATTAGTACTCAGGTGGCTGTCATCATGATTTGAAACCCTTGAATCTTGATGGACTGCTGCCATTGAAACGAGTTTTGTAAGTTCTTGTTTTAGTTAAGTTAGTCATTAGTCATTTCCTTTTGCATTGAGTTAGTTTTTCAGTTATGTTGGTTCCATAATTAAGTCGGTCTGAGTCAGGTTTCAGTCAATAAATGAGTCAGAGTCTTGTGTGGTTTGTTGAAATAATGACTCCATAGCCCAATGAACAAAAGGCACTGTCTAGCTCTTCCAGAGATCTGCTGTTCTTGGCACCTCCAAGGAGCTACCTTCCCCCATTGGAGCCAATGTTAGAGTCGGTCTTTTTAGTCCTCCATCAGAGATCAAAACTCTTTCTGCATTTCATTTTTAGGTGTCTCGCTCCATTCACTCAGCTGCATTCCGCTAGAGGCATGCCATAATCTGACGGAAGGGTCTTGTCAGTTCATTCCCCTCATGTCTTGTACCTACTGGCTTAGG
>APFE030837889.1:45270-77993 GCA_000404065.3 Pinus taeda | reverse complement strand
AAAATACCTTATCAAACACTTCCCATCACTGAGATCCCCCAAATTCCTCATTTTCACACAAACCCTAGTTTCTTGCTACAACCTGACAATTTTCTATGGTTGGGCCTGTGTTTTGCCTTTTTGAACCCCTTCCCCTCACTCCATTTCTGAGATTCCACTTTCCCCTACTTCCTAACATCCCTCCATACTTCCCAAAATTTCCTCAAGAATTTAGAAGCTCCCTATCCCCTTCATTTCGCTTCATTTCGACAAATCTCTTGTTCCCCACATCGGGGTAGGCTTCACTCAAATGATTTTTCTGAGTCAGGAAAGATGCATTTGGAAAACATGAGAGAGGTTTTTGTCCACAACATACCAAGGAAGAAAAACCTCCTTCACTTTTTACACAAGTTTCATGGTTTTTAGTAAATGTCAAAAATACAATTGCCTCGGGAGAATTGATGCACCTTTGGAGCGACCTCGGGAAAATCAAGTTTTCTCCTAGCCTGGTTGGCCAAATGACTTTCTTGATGATCCAAATGATAACTAGAGAAAATTAGCTTTCCAAGGAGCTATCATGAACTGAATTTGGAGTTGAGGAAGGCATTCACAAGTTGACTGTAACAGCACTCTACCTTTAGGCAGCCTCATTTGGCACATTTTGACCAGTCTTGGGAGATTTGATTTTTGACAGGGCAAATTAATTCCAAATTGAAACATTTCAGTTGGGTTCGAAATTAGACTCAAAGACCTTTCCAACGAGCTATCCTGCGCTCAGTTTGGACAATGGGAAGGCCTCCACACGTCACCTGGAAAAGAGCGCGACGCACAGGAGAAAGATTCCCGACTTTTTGTAAGTGGGCCCACTCATATGCACTTCAATTTTTCAGCATGGTCAGTTATCCAAGTGGAAAAGGAAGGAAAAGGGTCACCCAAGCCATTTTTCATGTTTGTGGCACTGCACCTGTAGCTGATGTTTGGCTCTCCATCTTCATTTTGTGACCCTTGGGCGTTCTATCTCTTCATGGCACATTATATATATTGTATGCAAACCATTTGCAAAGCAATTGGTTGGTTGGCTTGTAACTTCTGGGGGACTGTGGGAAAGAAACTTTGTTTCTGCACTGTAAATTTTTACAGAGAATTAATGAAAGGCAGCGGCTCTGTTTCATGAGATTCATGTGGTTGTGAGTGTAGCAAATGTGTCTCTTATGTTTCATATGTATCTTGTTATGCTTCATAGTTCATTTCATATTCATTTCTGGTGAAATTTTTCGAGTGAGATTAGGTAGAATTTAATTTTATTGCTCTACCTGTGGGAAAATTTCATGTACAGTGTTCATTCTTCTGTTGAAAATGATTCATGTCGTCCATGCCCTTTTCACCTTCTTAACCAATCTCTCCATTCCGCCATATCTTAAAACTAAATTGCTATGCTCTCCGCCTACCTTGCCTCACGAAATAATCTGTGCCTTTATGTTAAGTTATCTGTTCATTGAGGTCCAGTGGTCCCATAACATCCCAGAAACACAGTCATTCATAAAAATCACTCATATTCATTTTCACTTACTAGCCTAAGATAAATAGTTCGTTTGAAAGTCATCTCAGTCCTTTTAGTTTCATCTATTCACTGAGTGTGACTCGAAGAGAGCCCTCTCCTATTCTGGTAGGGCTAGCTACCAGACTGAGCATGGTTTGTGGTTACCCTGAATTTTGCCTTCTTTCATCCTGAGGCGGATTTAGGTGCTAACAGAAGGTATGGGCATATTCATTACAATCTAATACCCTCTCTTAGTCAAATTATAAAGGGAATCCCCATCATCAAGGAAGATCATGCAAGGGACATGCTTTGGGAAAGAATAATAGGAAACCTTTTACAAGCATGATATAAGGTCTAAAACGATACTAGACATCATTTATTCTGATATGTGTGGGCCAATGTCTAATAGATCGCTTGGAAGCCATCTTTACTATATTACCTTCATTGGTGATCACTCCAAAAATAGATGGTTCTATCTTCTCAAGACAAAGGACGAAGTATTTGAAAAGTTCAAGGAATTCAGATCTGAAGTGGAAACCTTAACCAAAATAAAGATAAATAATTTGAGATCCGATAATGGAGGGAAATACACTTCAAAAGAGTTGATTACATATTACAAAGAAGTAGGTATTAAGAGGAATCTCATTGTTCCCTACAACCCTGAGAAAAATGATGTTGCGAAAAGGAAGAAAAAAATTGTTGAAGTGTAATGCCCTTCTCCCACATTTACCCAAGTTACTGGTTTGCGAGGGTAAACATTTGAAGAGTTAATATGATATGTTCAATTTCCCAAGTATAGTTAATGAAGTGGAATCGATGAGACAAGACCAATCTAACCTTCCTCAGATGCTACAAGACCTCTAGGATCCAACCAACCCTTCCAGGTGCACAATCTCTGAGACAACTTTTTGTTTGACTAATCTAGAGCCCAGTTGCACTAATGATAATATCTTCATGAGACTGAAACCCTCTAGTCGTATGCAGAACAAGCCATGTGACTACAACTAGTGTTTTAAAACTAGTTCCGTCTGAATTGGATTCAGCCTGGTAGATCGATCCAGACCCCTACCCAGGTCGGCTAGGTAGAAAAACCAGTCTGATGGTTAGTCTGTTACCGAACCAACTGAGCCAGACACCAATTAGGCTGGTTTGGTAAAGGACAGACCGAGCCTGTCTTAAACCAATCGAGCTATTCTACGGGGAAAAAATGTGGCAACTGAGACTTCAAAATCAAATTATTTTTTGTTTTCTTTCTTAATGCCTCTATCCCTCTCCCAAGCCTATAAAAGTGACCCAACCCCCTCAAATTTACTTACAAATATCTCATTTCGTTTGTTTGAGCATTTGTGAGGACTTTATCAAGACTTCGAGTTTTTTTTTGGATCAATAGTGAGGAGGAGCCATGGGTTTCCCTGTCTGACTCTGATTCAGAGTCTGAACCAAATGATCTTTCCTTGTTTAATAGTAGTGACTAGTGATGTTTTTTTGTACAGAGCATTTAGAGCCTCCTTGGTTATGTGTTTTTATTTTGATCTCTACGTATTGGATAGTGCACTGGTTACCCTTACGATATAATAGATATATTCATGAGAATAACTTGATCATATGTTGTCTTCTCTCTATATTCTAATGCTTTGAGTTTGGAAACATGAATGAAAATCTTTAAAAATATGTTTTTCATAAAAAAAAAATATTTTATGTATTTTTTACAATGACCGAGTCATTGAAATTAACTAGGTCAAGTCGATACTGAGTTAGAGTCAAAGTCAGAGTTGACTCTCAACCATTTCTGGATCCAAGTCGGAGTTTTAAAACTATGGATGCAACCTTTTTCAGGGAGTTCTGTGCAAGCAACCCTAGATTCTAAGCCACATTTTCAGGGCCAGGACTGAGGCCTTTGCCCAGAACTTCATGAAACTTCCAGAAATGATAAATAACATGATGATAAGGCCTCTAATGCAAAACTTGAACAAGGACCTGATCTGACGAGGCCTAGCCATGACATACATTCCTTCAAACACATCATGAACATGTAATCTACAGGTCATAACAACATATATGAACATAGGGATCTCATACGTATCTGTGAATCGTCAAGGAGGACTGATGTCTCCTCCAAATAAATAAAATGTTATCTATTAGGTCATTCATTCATTAACATTTAATATACTAACCAAAACATGATGAGAGCCATACATCATAATTGCATAAAACATGCTTATAACCAACAAATAACTAGATATATGTTAATCAGGAAACAACCATTAAAGCCACATAATGAAAAACACATTTACTCATGAAAATACCAAAGGAGAAAACTCTTATTAACATATGAAAATCCAACCAAGTCAAGGACTTCCACGTACCATTTGACCATTGATTTGGTTGAACCAAATCTCTCTTTCAGCCAATCACCCCTGTGCCCTATTCCAAGCGTGAATGTGAGATCTCATGGAATAAACCAAACAAAACCAAACTAGGGGTTTCATAAATCAAACCATCTCAACCCTCAACCAGTGCTTCCACCTCATGTTCAGACATCACTAACCATCACTAGATCAGTCTCTACCTAAGTTGTCCAGGGCTCTAGAAATTTTGTTCCAACTAGGGTTTCCAGGACTAGTAACTCAACCCAAAGTTGCTAGTAGGCTTCTAGAGCATTTGTCCAACCAGGGATTCTAGGACTAGTAAATTAACCCACCAAGGGCTTCCAAAGCGTTTTTCCAACCAAGGCTTCTAGGACTAGTAACTCAACCCAAGTTGTTACAGTGCTTCCAGAGCATTTGTCCAACCAAGGCTTCTAGGAATTAATAAATCAAACCACAACCATAAGGAACGTGAGCACCAACCAGAAAAATAAAGGTAAACTATACATGAAACTTGGTACCTACAAACATAACTTGTTGTAGTTGTTGATCCCGCTGTTCTGTTGCAATTTCCTGCTATTCCTTGGACTTCTTGCTCCAAATCCCAAGTATGCCAAAGTACTCCAAGAGTGCTCCAAGAAAACTCTAAGTTTCCAAGAGTGAGAGAGAGAGAATAGAGGAGAGAGCTCCAAGCTTAAACTAAAAAAAGGTTATTAAGTGATCCTCAAAATCCCTTTTAACAATGAGGCCACTATTTTCTCCATTTCCATTATTTTTCTTCATTTTCCTCCTCATGCAAATTTGTGGCCTTTCATCTTCATTTTCTCCTATTTTCCATTATTTTCATAAATAAAATTTCAATTATTGCTTCATGTATTTCCAATTCCTTTGCAAATGTCTTTACCAATATCCTTTAACCATAATAAATCAAATGAACACTTGTTAGGATGTTTTTCCCACCATTCATCTTGTAATACGTCCCATGACCTTGGTCTTGTATTTTTTTTTTACATGAATTTTTAACCAGGGTTGTTACAGAACCCTCCCCCCTTGAGGAAACACTGTCCTTGGTGTTCAATGACACCTACGACTAGAAAAACTATTGACAACAAAAATATACTACCCATGAAGCTTTATAACATAGATTGTTGTAGTATTTACAATGACATCCTGTTGAAAACATGACAAACATACCGTTTACTGGCGATTTATAACCCAACTCATTATGGTATTCACAATAAAAACCACATATACACTCATGCACATTTGCTTCAACCAAAAAATAATCATACTGTCTATGGAGCTTTATCACACAACTCGATACAATATTTACAATAATATACACATATGCACATTTGCTCTAACTAGCAAATAAAAGGATACAATGTTAGTATCAACAACAAGGGAATCCAAAGACTCACACCTCTACCCTCAAAAGTAGTACCAGGATTCATCTCCTTCCCTGGAAATCTAGAATCCACTTCCAAAGTCAAAGTTCGCATTCCAATGTCCAATGCTACAATCCTATGCCATGTGTCCTCTTAGTGAATAATTACCAACTCATTGTTCCAAGGCACACTCCCAATGTGCATCTAATTCCATCTGGTAATGCTAATGACCAAAATCAATGTATTCCCTGACATTCCCTTCTCTGTTTCACAACCCCTTGGGCAATCCTGTTAACCCCTTCCATACAGTTTCGCACCTTCGAATTTCCGTGGGCATCCCCTTCTTTGTTACACAGTCCCTCGGGAAACCCCTCCATTAGCAGGTTTCCTCGCATCGAAAGGTCCAAAATCCAAGGCATATCCCTGCCTCAAAACCATCATAACGGTCATAGCATGCTCATGGAAATCAATGGGCACTATTGGGTACTAGTGTCCCATAATGTCCCTGCTCCTTAAGTTCTTTACTAGCATATTGTTTTTCGTTCCAATTCCTTTCACTATTGTTGCTAACATTCTTTGATAGTAAATTTCAATCACCCAAACTGGGCATTCCCGTGCTATTCCTATAACAAGCACATAATTTCCGTTAGATTCAAAACAAATTGAAATAAATTCACATCATATCTCATTAGTGGCTCATCAATAAGGTACACTTGCGATTCTCTTCATTTCCTGTCACAACCAATCAAACTAGTTGTTTGATCAAATCATCATGTATAAACATATCACATCCAGTTAGCTTGAAATGTTACCATCGTAAATAAAAATCATGAATGACATGCAATCATCATAAAATAGAATCATAGATCACATGTAACCATCATAAATCAGAATCATAGACCACATACATAACAAAACTGAAATGAAATATTGATACTTATCCTTTAATTAGTGTTTTTCTTATACCATTATGCTTGTCCTTTCCATACACATATCAGATCGGTTGCCACACTTGAAAAGCACCTAGTTCCTTCACTTCAATCAGGTACACATACACACAGTGTACATCACACTCATACACCTACACACGACATACAACATCATGTAATACATGACATACAACACATGCACCTACGCTCGGCGTACAACACAACACATACACTTGCACCCTGTGTACGACACAACACATAATCCTACACCCGGTGTACAACACAACACAATACATACACCTACATCCGATGTATAAGATAACACAATACATACACCTACATTTGGTGCACAACAAAACATAATAGATACACCTACATCCAGTGTACAACACAATATATATACATACGTAGAGTACAGCACAATGAATACACATGTCACAATACCACGACTATGCAATTCACATACACATTTAAACTACACGTACACAAAACAACATGTACAACATGCATAGAATATCACATGTGCACAACACAACATATACAACATGCACACAATACCACATGTACAACATGTACACAATACTACCTGTACACAACACCACCTACACAACATGTACACAATACTACCTGTACACAACACCACCTACACAACATGTACACAACACCACATGTATACAACACCACCTACACAACATGTACACAACACCACATGTACACAACACCACTTGCGCAATGTGTACACAAAGCCACATGTGCACAACACCACATGCACGACATGTACACAACACCACATGAACGACATAAACATAGCATCGCTTGCACCCAACACCACATGAACGACATAAACATAGCACCACTTGCACACAACACCCCATGTATAATATGTACATGATACAACATGCACACATCACCACATGTACAATCATACACACAACACCAGATGTACATGGCACCATATGTATAACATGCACACCACGCCATATGTATATAACACTGCATATGCAACATGCACAAAGCACCATATGTACACAACACTGCATATCCAACATGCACACAACACCATCTGTTCACAATATTGCATAAACAACATGTACATAGCACCATTTGTACACAACATTGCATAAATAACATGTACATAACACCATCTATACACGACACAACATGCACACAAAATCACAGGTGCAACATGTACAACATATATACAATAGTAGTATTGCACATCCAAAGACCACACAATGACTATACCAAGAAACTCTGCTTCTAGTGCCTTTCCACTATTCATGCTTGTCCCAACATGTCGCAGATCATACTATTTCCATTACGCTGATAAATCCTTCAACATTACTTGTCCATAACATAAACATAGGCTATTTTTATTTTATGAATTATGAATTATTTATCTATAACAAGGTTTAAATTTTAACTTTTTATGTCTTATAAAATTTAAATAAAATATTTCTAATTTATCTATTTATTTATTTTTTCAATAATTCTTTTCTCACTATATAATCTTAATTAATATTTTGTGTTTTATAAATTGGGAAAACAATTTCTAATTTTTGCTTTTATTAAATATAAATTATATATTAAATTTTAACTTTTAAATTTGTTGTACAGTTATAAGGATGGAAAAATGAAAAACTATTATTTTACATAAAATTGGGAATTTAAAAACATTTTAAATATTTTGAATTATAAATTATCTTACATAATGTAATAAAAAGGATACAGTCAATTTTTAATTAGGAAGGATGAACTTTTCCGAGTTATTTAGATTTTATTTTCTTATGAATTACTATATTTTTACATAAAGTGAGAATATTTAAAACATTTATATTTTTTTGTAAATTATAAATTTTATCTTACATAATGTAAATTAAAAGTACGTCAATTTTTAAATTTAGGAGGATGAACTTTACCGAGTTATAGATTTTATTTTCTTATAATTATTTATCTTAGCAAGGTTTAAATTTTACGTTTGTGTTTTATAAGGTTTAATGGAGTATTAGACTTTTTAATTTATTTATTTTTTCTAATAATCTTTTTTTCACTGTATAATACTACTAATTAGCAATGTAATCTTTAACATATTTAGTGTAAAATTTAGCTTTATTCAATTTTTTTATTTATAACTTTACATATTTCATATATTAATCATTTTTTTAAAATCAAAATGGATTTTTTTTACTTTGGCTCCTTAATCTTTCTAGGAATCTAATCAATTGTGTTATCACATCACTTTCTTGCTCGCCTTTGGACATATTTAAAGTAAACTTTTGCTTTATTCACATTTTATATCTATCATTTTTTATTCAATATATTAATTATTTTTTCTTAAATCATAATGGAAAATTTTGACTTTGGCTCCTCAATTTTTTTTTTTTTTTCCAAGAATCTAATCAATTGTGCTATCACATCACTTTCTTGCTTTGCCCCTCCCCCCACCACCACACCACCTTTTTTTTTTCCTCTCCTCTACTTGTAAATTATTTGCATTTTTCTCTTCATTCTTTTGTCTTATTTTTAAGTTTTCTTGGAGTCTCACCATTGATGCGATTGTTCTACCACCTAGTTTTTGTATTGATGCATTTCTCACTCTAGTGACTACTGAAATTTTCACTATTAGGGTTTTTTTCATCCACAATTTTGATACCAAATTTCTTAATCTCCACTTCTCCCCAAGGCCTCAATTTTATTTGATACCTAAAGTAATGGAATAAAGAAGGAACTAGAGCCAAGCTCAAGCCTTTTTGGTTTGAAATCACACATTATTGGTTTACAATAAGGAAAGAAAGAACAAAATACAATTCATACATAAGGCAGAACATCAAAGACAATGCAAGATATCAAAATGGTATACTCATTCTCATTAATCACTATAATATCACATCATATATGCTTGATCATGTGACATGCTTTGAAGTCATTTCAACCTCCACTCTTCAACCAACTACCTTTTGCATAACTTACACCATTCATATGTTGATCCTTTGTGCATTGTCTTCTCTCCTAAAATTCTTCTCTCACTATTGGAATATGCATCTTCCACAACATTATTCCTCCTTCTTATGTCTGTACCTGTAGCATCCAATGACAAAAATGCCAATTTTCCTCTTGAAATAACCATGCCATGCCTTTATTCTTATGGAAACATTTTTTTCAAAAAAATATTCCTTGTCTTAAAAGCTAATTTCTTCTTTCTTGAGATATTGTTGGGTGTGATAACACTCTTAATTTTGTAGTTAAACCCATAAAGTGTTCATTTAGACAATATAATGAATGATAAGTATAATCAATATTAACAAAATCTAACAAGCCATTAGATATGAAGCTTGATCAAGATTAACCTTCTCTTCTCAACTAATGTTTAACTATATGAAGGTCTAGTCATATGTTAGATAGGTTTATTGTAATCATCTACTAACAAATGGATCTTCTCCAAATCACTCAAGTTGTTTCCCACTGAAATCCTAGTGTGTTCTCATATGCATGTTGATATTATTAATAAAATATCATTGTTTTTATTATGTATCAATGTTAGTGCTATTGATTTCACTACTACTTATGAAGAATATTATGTTTGGTTAATGTGTTTATGTTATTTATAGTTAACTCGAAAAGTTATATGGTTGATCTTTTGCTATCAACATTTTAGAGATATTTCATAAACTTTTCAATATTGGTGAAAGATAAAAATATTTTTTTAAAAAGAATTAAAGTTATTTTCATAGTTCATGTTTTTGTGATATGAGTAACTTAGATATAAGACTTTCATATCCATCACGTTATGTTTTTAGGTCAACTTTTCAAGCCAACTAGTGTGGCTATCATTAGGACACTCTGGTTGGCTCCAAACGTTGTCTCAAAAAGAGAATGTAATGGATAAGAAAGTATTATATTTAAACTAAAGTCATGTAAATTTCAAATAGTTAATTATGGAAAATAAATTATTAAAAATTAAATGATGATTTTAAAGTTTATATTCATAATCTAAAATCAGTAAGTCTTTATTTCAAATGATAAATAATTCATTTTGTTCCAACTGGCGTTTTTCTTATTAGCTAAATATTTTTGATCTTTTTTATTTTTAAAGGACATGTGTGAACTCTATATTGAGCACAGATAGAATTACCTCTATAGTACATCCCCTCATATTGGGATGTAGAATGTGTCTATCAATGCAATTTTTTTATTTTTATTCTTTAAAGGACATGTCTCAACTCCAGGTTGAGGTTGAGCACAAAGGAAATCACACAACATCTTCATACTAGGTTCTAGAATGCATCTCTCGATGCAATAAAAAATACACTAAAATCAATTCAATAAAAAATACACAAATCAAAGAATTGATTTTAGAGTTTGTACATTGATTTTAGTATATATATTTTAGCATTCTACATTGGTTTTTTTTTTTATTTCTATACTTTTGAAGTGTGGTTTTGAATAATACTATGTTCTGAATAAATTGAAGAAAATGCGTAAATTTAAAATGATTAAATTAGTCCTAAACATGTTATTAGATGAAATTTGAACCTAAAAGTGGCCTCCTAAGGAAAAATAATAAAATAAGAGTTATGAATTTTGGAGGGAAAAGAGAAAAACTACTTTTTTATTGTATTGTTGGCTTATCTCCTTATAAGTTTACTCAAATTTCAAGTGTAGACACTCATTGGATGCGGAATTAAATTTTGCATCCAACGAATAGCCATTATGCATACTTTTGAGATGGCCTGCATTGATAAAAATTGAAGATACATTGAAAAAACATGTTGACCTTAATTTGGAGGAAGCACAAATTGGATGATCAAACACAAAAATGATAGAGCAGCTGTAACAGGACAAGATAGGAAAACTTTTGGTTCTTTTTAAGTATTTATGGAGTGTGTAGGATGAATATGATTTAAGTTCAATTAAATATAGAGCACGTTGAGATGAATTTTATACTAAACATCAGAATGAAAACATTGATATTGTTTACGAGCCAGAGAAGAGTACATTTAAGCAAATTTGACCCTTTTATCTTCTTGAAACAATTGAGACAAAAAATATATGGAAAACTGAGAAAATAACAATTTCACATGAGAAAGTACATTACCAATTGCTTGAAACAGGAATCCTGGAACAAAAAATCTCTATATTATTGTAAATTTTTCACTTCAGTACAATGCATCATTTTGCATCAAAATATGGCTCCTTTCTTCATACAAGTTCCAACATTTCTAAGTCCTTTTACTAAGTATTTATAGAACCTTTTTACATCTCAGATCAGACTTCAAAATAAAATAGATTTACAAATAATATTTGTTAAAGAGACATATATTTTAGATATAGAAGAAGAATATACGGAAAGTCTAGTAAAACTTGTTGCGTTGTTGAGGCTTTGAAGGAATTTGGTGTTGACTGTGGCTATTTTGTTGCAAATGTTGTTTCTCTGTTGCCGAAATTTCAGGGCTTCAATTGTACTTACTCGATCAACTCTAGCAACTGGTCCCACCTTTCGTCATTTGGGATATAAAAGTTTATCATGTTTATAAACCTTTCATCCACTTCGGTGTAAATGTAAAAAGTTGGCTTATTGACAAAAAGGTGATGAATCTCGTGTTGAATATTTAAATCAAACTGTAGGCCTTCTATAAATGCTTCTCCACTAATAACTGCTTTGGCCTTTACAAGATTTGAAGCATCAACAACTATCTTACACAATTGTTCCTGGTAGTTTTCTTATGGGATCAATTTTCCATTAGAATTCCTCAGAGTAGGTAGACCCTTTTCCTGTAGCAGTGTGAACTTTCTGTTGAATCTTGTGACTTGCAACTCGAGCTCTTCACATTTTTCTTTTCTAGCTGTATCATCAAATTATTTTTCGTTAAAAATCTTTTAACCTCCATTACTGTTGCTGCCTTTTCTGGAATGTTTAGGTCCTCTAAAATTCATCCTTGGTCTTGGAGTTTAACAACTTAATAATCCTTTGTGTCTCTTTTGGTCTGTGCTCCAAATCTGCTTTAGTATTTTGTATTGTTGACTTAACCCTTTTCGTGAGTTCTTACTGGTCAAAGGTGATTTGAATTGATGGCCACATATCTGTTATATTTTCATTTATATTCTGCCAAATGCTATTTTTGGCCTCTTCCAACCTCTGAATGATATAACACTGGTCTTCATATTTTTGAATTTGTTGAATGAGCTAGAATTTCTTCTTCACTTGTATTAAATAGAATTATCAGCTTTAATTTTATTCTCCTCCATTTGAATCAATGATGTTGATAACTTCTCTTTCTTTGCCTTAACTGATGATAATTCTTCCAAAGTTTTAGAAAGTTCCTCTGTAGAATATGAAGATGTTTCCTTTGCTGAAGTCTCTACTAATGTACCTGTGCCTGATTTAGATGTCCCTGTTGCTTCCCACTGTTCTTTTGCCCTTAACAATGTTTCCATGTCTCCATTTTCTGTATTTGTGCATTCTACTTATTGTAAATAATTTTTCCTTTTCCATTTCTATGCTAGCAACTTCTTTAGCTTGAGGATGTTCCATGGATGGTAGCTTTAGTTGCTTTCTTAATGCTTGAATATCTGCTTCTTTTCTCTTTATAAGCTCTTATGTTGCCTTGATATTAGCAGGGTCATGTCCTAGTTTTATTATCAAATCTTCTAGAGATTTGATTTTGTTTTCTTTAGCAAATGAGGACATCTTCTCAATCTTCAACTGAGAATGCATGTTGTTCAAGGATGATTGTAATTTGGAAATGGTCATGGTGAAACTGGTAATTGTTGAAAAGATCAACTCCCCTGTTTTCTTGTGTAAGTTGATTTGATCGATTTCATGTATCATCTTTGTATCAATTGAGAAAATGGAGGCTTTGTAGTCTTCAACACTCCTGGGAGCTGGCACTAAAGGTTCCATAAAGGACATTTGGAACGGTCCTTTCTTCAAGTCGAATGTAGAGAGAAATCTATGTTGTGTTTTCATTGTCTTCTTCCAAAATTCCGAGTAAGTTGAAGCCTTTAAAGCTTCATTTTTCAACTTTATCTCCTTTTACCTTGAAAATATACTTTTCTTAGTTGAAATTTGAGAACTAGAAGATACTGGAGACCGAAATTTGGTTCTATAGTAGGTGACTGAATTTTTTCTTTTGCTTGAGGAAAAGGAGTGACAGGAGTTCCTATCAAAACTATTATGGGCAGCTACTGTGTATCCCTTTCGTCTGGGGATTCATCTTGGATAGACATCACCCGAGGATAAACTTGATGGTTTGATTTTTGAATACTATTTAGGTCCTTCTTTTTTCTTTTAAAAACAACAAATTCTGCACCTTGTGTTTCAGAGTCAGTAGGGGACATGGCCTCTCTCCCCGTTTTTACCTCCTTTCCTTAGGAATATGCGTCTGCATGGATGAATGACTAACCAGTCGTTCTTTGACTTCTTGTAAAGTGCCCTCTATCCATTCCTCTTGGTTAGCATTCTGTTCAATTTTGGGCCTTGGTGTATGTGCATAGGAAGTGCTCTTCTATTCTAATCTAAGTTTTGAAATGATGCCTAGAGGATCAAAAGACCAAGAGAAACTAGGCTTAAATTTCATGATCTAAAATAACTTCCACCTCTTTTGTTGCATCTCTGGTGATGACAATATAATGATCTATATTAACCTTTAGCTTAAACTATGCTTTATTTTTGTAGGATACAAAGTGCAGCTCATCCATGTTCAACATTTGTCTAGTGTATTCTAATGCAAATATTATGACTGGTACAGACATTGGTAACCTGTAAGGAGGTAACTTTGATCCATATATTCTAATTTTAGTATAATTCTGGTATAAATATCAGTCTCCAACTTTTGATTGCTCTGACAAGTGAAATATATTCTTTATCTCTGGTGAAATACTCGAGATCACATTACTGCAAAGCAAGCATAATGAGGTATTATGAACAAAATCAGTGTAAGTATACTCCTATGAGTTATTTCTAGCCAGAGAAGTCTAGTGGGTCACTGACAAAGGATCACCCTCATTATTTGTCTTCTGTAAATGAAATTTGAACCTGTCTGACTAACGAAATAACATAAGATAAACCGGTATTGACTGATATTTGAAAACACCTTTGGCTTTGAAATCTACAAATTGATCATTCATTGCATTGGACAGAAATTGACTATAATTGAAAAGAATGGGTGGCTTTTTGCTCACTACAAAAATTGACAAAAATACCAGAACTATTTCATCTACCCATTGATCATTATAATACCCAAGTAGTCAGGTTACAATGAATTTACTTGTTTGGACATTTATGGGAAGATCGAGACTGGGTATGGGGGTTGGTCCAGGTTAATTCAACATTTTCAGGCAGGAAAATTTCAAAGATTTGCGCTCTCTGAAGGAAAGTTATCTTTTTTTATAATTCCATTAATACATCGGCTGATAAATGATGATGGGAGGCTTGGTATTCAAGTTGTAGGGTCTGGAAAATAATTTCAGGGGAAATGGAGAAGATGACTTTGATATTTTGGGAAATAACAACTTTTTGGCTTGGCAGGTATCAGAGATGGCACCAAGTGGAGAATTCAGGAAAAAAGTGAGTTTGGGGTAAATAAGCTGAAGGAGAATGGATTCCCAAATGTTCAGATCATTAATTTTACCGAGAAATTTTTATTTTGCCCAGTTGTGAAGCTCGTAAAGGTCAAATTCACACTCGGTCTCGACAATTTTATACTGGGTGTCGATTAGAGGGGACTTATCAAAATTAGGGACAGGGGGAATCATGGGATTTTGCTCTGGAACTTTCCCCTTTCCTTTGCGTGTCGACATATTGGAAATGGAATAATAGGAAGGCAGAAGGACAGTATCAGAAAAAACTTCATAAAAAGAATTTTAAAGAACAAGGTTACCTAGGTGAAATTTGGTCGAGTTTGCGAAGGAAAAAATGTTGTAGAATGTTGATAGTTGATGGCAGCTCGATCTTCGACCTGCAGAATCAATGGTGTGGTGAAAGGAGTGAATTGCAGGCTTCTAGGGGTTTTTATAGTAGTTCGATCTGTTGTATAACAGGAAAACTTAACGTTATGAGGGGGGGGGGGGGGGAATTTATTGAGAAAACGGATAAACAACGGGAACTTTAAATGCAACAACGTTCAATAGGGATTTGGCGGTAAATATTTGAACGTTGAATGACTAGTCGACGTCAAGGTGGTGATGTGGCAGGACAAACAGCGGGAGTGGAGTGGTGGATGTAACAAATAGTTGGTGGGAGATGACGGTATTTTGGGGGGGGGGTTGTGCAGGTGGTAAGTAGTTTCGGGAGGGGACCCCCCAAAATGCTCCAAGAGCCGTCACATCACTCCAAGTGGTTTGGGCAAAAACCATTTTTCGGCCCCCCTCGCCCCTCCACCCTCGTGTTAACAGTCGGGAGTGCGAGGGGGGAATTATCTCTCTGTCGTAGATCTTGGCAGGACTAATTTGGGCCATCGGTTTGAGCGCTCCATTTAACGGCAAACGACAAACAAAACTTATCGTATTTTTTATATCATAATACATTATAACCAAAGTTTAAAAATATTGTATGAAATTGACATTTTTAACTTTAAAGCGACATTTTGATTTGGCTCGCCATAGGGGCTTATTTTTTTATTCTTTTCTTTGTTTATATATATTATATATATATATTATATATCTATATTATTATTATATATATTATATACATTTATATTCCCTATTTATTTCCTTTTGTTTTTCTTTCCTTTTTTTAATATCATATTTTTTATTTTTTGAACTTTTGAAATAATTGCAAATTAATAATTATTTACAACATTCATGGGAGAAAATCACATAATTGATCTTATTAAATTATAGGACTTAACATAGTTTATTAACAACATTTCTTATCTGATTATATATCAAATATTTCGACATATTTATTATATATAGAGATAATTTTATTTCATTAATAGTATAGGGAGATTTGTTTATTCATTGAAATATATTATAATAAGTTTTTTTTTTTCATAGAATCCGGCCTCCCAGTTTTAAGTAAGATTGTGATATTTTTATTGAAAATACATTTATGATACATAGATGGTTCAATATGGTAAAAAACCCTTGAGCACTCTATTTTTAGATTAACAGGTTTTAACCTCAGTTTTTTAAATCTTTTTATGGATTTTGATTAAATTAGTAAAAAAAAAATGGACACCAAACTTTTTCATTTATAAATTAGAATATTTATATATATATACTATTTTCAATATCAAATATTTCATATCATATAATAAATAAACACAATACAAAATATTTTATCACTATATTTCTAAAAACAACATAAATCTATATGAAGTACATATTTACTAAGAGAAAAAAAATGAAATTTTTAGAAATGTAAACTTTTTTCAAATTTTATACTGAAAAGAGCTTTACATGTTAGAAAGATTCAACTTTTCAGAACAAACCAATAATTAACTTGGAAAGACCCAACTTTTCAGAACAAACCAATAATTAACTTAATTTAGGGGGTATAATTGTAAGTAAGACCCACCACTTGTGAAAATATGCTGCCTCATAATTAGAAAACCATGTTGGTACCTTTTCACATTGAAAAAGTCTTTTATTAAATGAGAATAAAACAATATGTAAAATCAATAAATTAATTATTGACTTTTGACTTATAACATGGTGTTTGATATTTAACTCATTGTGATGAGACAATTAATGATTCATCGGGTGGTGTATGGGTGAAAATAGTGTCTTCCCTCACACGAAACCCGGTACTCAGCCGCTGACTTGTAAACTTATGGTTGAAATAGTACCTTCCCTCACACGAAACCCGGTATTCAGCCGATGACTTTTAATTTTATGGGTGAAAATAGGGAGTCGTTTAACCAGGTGGAGGAATTCTCTGGATTGTCAAAAGTGGCCGGAATCCGGGAAAAAAAATTCAATTTTTTTTATAAAGAGTGTTTGAATCTTGTTTTTGATGGTGGAAATGGATTTAACACCATCAATATTTAGACTGTCAAAGGTGGCCGGAATCCGGGCAAAAAAAATTCAATTTTTTTTATATAGACAGTGTTTGAATCCTGTTTTTGATGATGGTAATAGATTCAGCATCATCAAAAGTCTAAGATACCTAAAATTTTGTAATTTAACAACTATAACTTGGATTTACAAAATCCTTGTCAAATTTTCTCTAAATATAACTGAAATTTCCATAATTTTCCAGACAATTCTTCCAGCTAATTAAACTACAACTAAAAATAGTAATTTCCCTCGAAACCGGGTGAGATTAAACTACAACTGAAAGTAGTAATTTCCGTCACACAAAACCCGATACTCAACCTACGACTTTTAACTTTGAGATCAATTACGATATTTTATAGGGGAGTAGTCTATACGCAATCAATTCTTGTCAGTACCCAAAAATTCAAATGTTCTTTCCGCGCCCAGGATTTCAAACAATATAGTCTTCTGAAAATTTTGAAATGAGCCTATTGCAAATGCCAAACATATCTTCTTTCGCCTTCACTAGATCTGTAAGTACCTTAGGCTTTGTTTTTGCTTTTACCAGGTTTCGAACTCGGACCTCTTTTCTTATGTTTTCAGTTTCCTGAGTTTCGAACCTTTGTTTCTGCTTTTCTTTTTTGCAGCTTTTAGGTATCAGAAGGATCAACACAATGCGGTTCAGGTAAATAAGCCCAACTACAATAACTTCACAACTAACAATGCAACCCGCAATTGGAGCAACGACCAGGATGGATTTCCTCTTCCTCAATGAGTCGAAACGCTATTATTACATCGATGGCAGGGGCAGGTGCTCACTTTCATTTTACAGAATCCTGCGCCTCCCTTGCAAAGACAGATTAATCTGTTCATGGATACTACGAAGACGTCATTACTTAAAAAATAATGACAGATGGCGAAACTCATTTCGCAGACTAGCATCTTCTGCAGGGTATCAGTCAGCGATGGTGGTCTCACATTAGTTTCATGAGAGAGCTGTGCAATCACCAACCTGGTTGGAGTTGTTTTTTATTTCAGTTTTTGGAATTCGACTGTTTATGAAGAAACTAAATGACAGCCTTTTCAATTCAAAAACAACCATCTACAGTACACAACCAAATTATAGCACGGGGGATCAAAATTGTCTCCGTACCAACCCATGTAGTATTTGATTTTAACGCATTTGAATCTTGTGCAATATTACCTTGTTGATGCTACAACCCAAAGAGATGCTACGAGCCAGAGAGAGGGTCCAGATGCGAGCTCCACCCGTCGGATTAACGGTGTTTGCGGTGCTTATGCTCAAGGCAGAAGCATTGCCTTTATTCAATCTCTATCTTGTAAATACAACATTGCTTTTATGCGAGTCTTCTTTCCCTATTTCCCATCCTCGTCACCCGGAATTACAGAGAGAAACGAAATAAAACTAAATTAAAAAAAAACAAAAGCTGCATTCCTTCGTAACAACGAAGGTTTTGACTTGTTGCCAACCATGGTGTGAATGCCTGCAGGTTAGCTATATGGATCAGTTTATTGGTTGGGCCGAGAGCCTATTTTCATTTATTTGTTTTAGTTCTCACAATTTCTATTACATTTAGATTTGGTTCAGTTCTCACTATCTCTATTACATCTGGATTTTTACAAAATATAACATCCATCACGATGGTAATAATATTCATCTTTGTAAAAACTTGTTTGAAGTAACATTGTTCATTCTTTTATGTTTTCAAAGTTCAAAGTAGATGTAATTATGTGGAAATTCTCATCTTCTAGAAAATAAAAAATAAGTCATTATCGCTAATCTTTTAGACTTTCTTTAGAGTAAGTGAGTCACTCTTAAAAGATTAGTGATAATGACTTATTTTTTATTTTCTCGAAGATGAGAATTTCCAGATAATTACATCGGCTTTGAACTTTAAAAAAATAAAAAGATGAACATTGTTATTAATCTTTTAGACTTTCTTTTGAGTAATTATCGACTAAAAAATATAAATAAAATTTTAAAACATTATTTTGTTTTATATTTGAAATATTAATATAAAACATTATACAGCTTGAGTGGGCCTAATGGTTAAGAGCATGTGTTTCCTCCTAAGAGGTCACAGGTTCAAAACAAGAGGGGGGTAGAGTATGTATGCCTTCGTAGATTTAGCAGTCAAATCGCTGTGCGGAGGTGGGTCCCTTGTCCCACAAACAAGGGGGTCTCATACACCAATTTGGTGTCTGGCTTGGCTGTGACCTTAAAAATGGATATTATTATTATTATTATTATAATGATTTAATAGGCTATTTTTAAATGTGAAAGGGAAATTACAATAAACTGATGTGATTGATTTTTTTTTAGGTAAAAAGTCTATTTTTAGGGTAGTTTTTCTAGTTTTTTAGAAATGGTTTTTGGTTTTCTATGTGCACATAAGTTGAAAAAGGTGTATGGTTTCTTTTATTTATGGAAAAAAAATAGGCAACAAACTAAACAATAAACCTACATGTTTAATTAATATGACTAAGATATGTTCTTTTTTAAATAAGTAATTGAAGAGCTAAGAGTGAATTAATGGCTTAATAGAAGAAAAAATATAAGTGGAAGAAGCAAGTAGAGTGGAAGAAATAGTTGGTAAATAATCACATGATTGTTTTCATTACCAAAGGTTGCAGGAAGAACATAACCCTTTACAATTTGGAACAAAAAAGAATTTAAGTACAATCCTCCCCAATTGAATGGAAAATGGAAACTCGTGATCCAACCAAAAAGTATCCAATCATCATAGTACAATATGTTAGTGCTCAAATCATTTTCTCAAGAAATGAAAGGGGCAAAGGAACTAATCCACTAAGATCTAGAATGTTGGAAGTATAGCATTCCCGATATGATAAAATAGTAGCTACATGAATAACCTCCTTCAAAGGGACAACTTCCTCCAAAGATAGTAATCACATTTTTATGACCACCACCCCTACCCATTCTACTACATACTTTTCTCATTACTAATGACAAATTCAATTCCCTAAAAAGTGGCTCTAAGTGCAATATAGGACTTCTATGTTAAATCCTCCAAGGATAAACTTTACCATGCTAAAAATTTACTCTAAGACTAGGGTGTGTGGGTTTAAGAGGGGAAACTCCCAAATTTCAACCATACTAAAACCCAGAAATATACTCCAAGGCTAGGGCACATGGGTCTAAGAATGGAAACTGTCAAATTTCAAGCCTAAAATAGGTAACAGGTAAAGGCCAACAATAACATGGCAATAAGCATAATTTTAGGAAAATAAAAACTCTTAAAATAGTAAGAAAGTCTCTAAAGTAGAGTGCGATCTAATTACAAAAAAAAATCATTACACAAAAATAACCAATGTGGGCTCATGCAAGTGCTCCCTAAGTGCTAAGTCTAGCCATCTTTTTCCTATTAAATATATGCATCTCAAATTTAGTAAGTGGTTATCTAAGAGGGCGAATAAAGCTTTATGCTTAGTATAATGATAAATTAGATCTCATGAATTGGACTAGGAACTCATTAAGGAGGGCCCATGATTTGAGACCATATGAGAATCTCTTTAGGCTCATTATTATCTAAAAATAGAAAACATCTCCATGTTGGCCCACAAGCCCAATACAGACCATGTTAAAACACAATCAATGGTTTAAATTTGAAAGTGCTTGGAAAGTCTTGGAATTATACAATGATGTTGAATGTCACACTAGGTATTTCAAAACTATAGTCAGCCCACTAAAATAGCAACAGCTCGAAATATGATGAAACTTGAACCACAAGAATATCTCCCAATTGAGTCCTCGCATATGTAATTATTTGGTTCATTGGACAACTTTAAAAATGGATAAAATTAGAAATTATTAAAAATAAAAAAATTTGTAGTTTTTCTTGAAATTTGAACCCATACAAATCTCTCAAAGGATGTTCAAATCTATAATCAAACATCAAAGAAAATAACCATGCAAAACCAAACTAATCATATCCTTTGGGATATTTGACCTCCCATACCCGGTGTGAATACCACAGTGAACAACTTGTAATTATGAGACATTATCTACCATTGAATCACCTATCCACCTGAACACGTGTTGTAACTTATGAATGTAATTATACGAATAACATTTTCAAGAAATTACCAAACCATTTATCCCCGCATAACAATACACGTGCTAAGATCAAGTATCTGATCTTAGTTGATTAGTGCCTTTGCCCCTTTCATTTCGTATTCTTTTCTTGAAAAATGATTTGAGCACTAACATATTGTACTATGATGATTGGATACTTTTTGGTTGGATCATGAGTGTACATATCCCAATCAATTGGGGAAGATTGTACTTAATTTCTTTTTTTGTGTACTATGATGATTGGATACTTTTTGGTTGGATCATGAGTGTACATATCCCAATCAATTGGGGAAGATTGTATTTAATTTTTTTTGTTAGAACTTGTACAACCCTTGGCATTGAAAACAATCATGTGATTCTTTAGCAATTATTTCTTCCACTCTACTTGCTTCTTCCACTTATATTTTCTACTCTATTAAGCCATTAATTAACTCTTAACTCTTAAATTACTTATTTAAAAGAGAACATATCTTAGTCATATTAATTAAGCATGTAGGATTATTGTTTAGATTGTTGCCTATATTTTTCCATAAATAAAAGAAACCATACACCTTTTTCAACTTATGTGCACATAGAAAACCAAAAACCATTTTTAAAAAACTAGACAAACTACCGTAAAAATATATTTTTTACCTTAAGAAAATCAAGCACATTAGTTTGTTGTAATTTCTCTTTCACATTTAAAATTAGTCTATTAAATCATTATATTAATATTTCAAATATAAAGTAGTTTTTTTTTATAATTTTTAATCCATAATTACATTACTATAAGTATAACACTCTACCATTTTTCCATGCATATTCTTTTGCCTAGAACACTTTCAAGCTTGTTTTTTTCTTTTTTTCTTTTTTTTAATTTACATTCATTGGAATCTTTTTTATAATTTTATTGATATACGTCTTGATTATCATTGGTTGTTTTTTCTATTGTAATAGTATTCATCCATTGTTCACTCACACACTAATTCTAAAGAAAGTCTATAAGATTAGTGATAATGACTTATTTTTTTATTTTTTATAAGATGAGAATTCCCAGATAATCACATGTGTAATGAAAATTCATTCAAACTAGTTTTTACTTTTCAAAACAAAGAAATATACACAATGTTACTTCAAAGAAGATTTTACTTTGCAAAACAAAAAAAGATGGACAATGTTACTATCATGATGGAGGTTAGTTTTCTTCTAAAAATCCACATCTAGATGTAATTTCCCTTTTAGCACACTAGTGATAGAACTTCACACTTAGCTCTTAAATTACTTATTTAAAAGAGAACATATCCTATTCATATTAATTAAACGTGTAAGTTTATTGATTAGCTTGTTGCCTATTTTTTTTTTCCATAAACAAAAGAAACCATACACCTTTTTCAAGTTATGTGCACATTGAAAACCAAAAACCATTTTTAAAAAACTAGAAAAACTACTCTAAAATATATATATTTTTACCTTAAAAAATCCATTTATTGTAATTTCATTTCCACATTTAAAATTAGCCTATTAAATCATTATATTAATATTTCAAATATAAAGTAAAACTATATTATAAATTTTATTTATAATTTTTAATCAAACACTTTCAAGCTGTTTTTTTTTTTTTAATTTACATTCATTGGAATCTTTTTGACAATATTATTGATATCCATTTCTATTATCATTAATTGTTTCTTTTTATTTTGTAATGATATTCATCTTATTTTTTTTTATTTGACTTTTTTTTACAATGTTATTGATATACATTTTGATTATCATTGATTGTTTTGTTTTTTTGTAATAGTATTCATTCACTCAGGCACTCACGGTAAAGAAAGTCTATAAGATTAGTGATAATGATTTTTTTTATTTTATATAATAAAGAAAGTCTATAAAATTAGTGATAATGACTTTTTTTTTTATTTTATTTTATATAAGATGAAAATTTCCAAATAATCACGTGTAATGAATATTTATTCAAACAAGTTTTTACTTCCCAAAACAAAAAAAATAACGTTATTTCAATGGAGAATGTTACTTTAAAATTTTTTTACTTTGCAAAACAAAAGATAATGTGACTATCCTGAAAGAGGTTAGTTTTCTAAAATTCCACATCTAGATGTAATAGAGATAGTGAGCACTGAAACAAATCTAAATGTAATAGAGCTGAAACAAATAAATCAAAATACATTCACGGCCCAACCAATAAAGTGATCCATATAGGTAACCTGCAGGCATTCACCCCATGGTTGGCAACATAGTCAACCTTAGATATGAATTAATGCAGATTTTGTTTTTGTTAATTTAGCTTTATTTGGTTTCTCTCTGTAATTCCAGGTGACGAGGATGAGAAATAGGTAAAATAATACAGCAGAAAAACAATGTTGTATTTACAAGATAGAGATTGAATATAAGTAATGTTTCTGCATAAGCAACTCAAACACTGTTAATCCGACCGGCTGAGCTCGCATCTAGCATCTGGACCCTCGCTCTGGGTCGTAGCATCAACAAGGTAATGATGTGCATGATTCAAATGCGTTAAAATCAAATACTTCATGGTTTGGTACAAAAACGGTTTTGATCCACTATGCTATAATTTGGCTGTGTACTGTAGATGGATGATTTTGAATTGAAAACGTTGTCATTAAGTTTCTTCATAAACGGTCGAATTCCAAAAACGGAAATAAGAACCAACTCCTTTCTGAAGTACCAAAACCAGGTTGATGATTGCATAGCTCTCTGCTGAAACTGATGTGAGACCGCCATGGCTAACTGTTACCCTGCAGAAGATGCTCGTCTCACCAACTGGCGACCATGTGAAATGAGTTTCGTCATCTGTCATTATTTTTTAAGTGATGACGTCTTCGTGGTATCCATGAACATATTTGTCTTTGCAAGGGAGGCGCAGGATTCTGTAAAAAGAAAGTGAGCACCTGCCCTGCCATCGATGTAATAATAGCGTTTCGACTCATTGAGGAAGAGGAAATCCTTGTCGTTGCTCCAATTGCGGGGTTGCATTGTTGGTTGTGAAGTTATTGTAGTTGGGCTTATTTACCTGAACCGCATTGTGTTGATCCTTCTGATACCTAAAAGTTGCAAAAAAGAAAAGCAGAGACAAAGGTTCGAAACTCAGGAAACTGAAAACATAAGAAAAGAGGTCCGAGTTCGAACCCGGTAAAAGCAAAACAAAGCATAAGGTACTTACAGATCTAGTCAAGGAGAAGGAAGGTATGTTTGGCATTTGCAATAGGCTAA
Organism: Pinus taeda; assembly: GCA_000404065.3. Taxonomy (NCBI): domain Eukaryota; kingdom Viridiplantae; phylum Streptophyta; class Pinopsida; order Pinales; family Pinaceae; genus Pinus; species Pinus taeda. Next base: position 53,466 of record APFE030837889.1, on the reverse strand, counting down.
TTTCAAAATTTTCCGGAGAAACTTTATTGTTTGAAATCCTACGGACGGAACGAACATTTGAAATTATGGGTACTGACAAGAATTGATTGCGTACCTCCGAAGAAATCCCGAAAATTGTACATGGGACGGAAAACGGCCTTATCAGTTAATGGAAGTCGCAGAAATATCCATTGCGTACCTCCGAAGAAATCCCGAGAGTTGTACATTGGACAGAAAACGGCCTTATCAGTTAATGGAAGTCGCAGAAATGTCGCTGTAATATCCATGACATATATGTATAACTATCCACGAAAGTTGCATTATAGACTACTCTTATTTTAAAAGCTGGATGAATAGATATACGGAATAAAACAATAGATATACGGCAGCCAACTTAGAATCTTCAAAATATTTAACTACCTTTAAATCCATATTTTATATATATATATACCCTTGTTCTTGACCAAATATCATCTTAATATTATTTATGCGATAATTGATATCCCAAGTTTTTCCAATAACACATTTGACCATCTGTCCGATGATAAAGTATAACCATTCTCTAACACCTTTGTTTAATCCTACCCCAGGACTTACTCCCAGAGTTATCTATTTTAAAATCAAAATAATAAAAATATAAACCCAGAATAACATAGTTGTTGAATTGAAATGTGAAACTCAGAGATTGCGTTGGCCGTTTTTCTTAAATCTCGTATTTAATTTATCATCCGCTTCAAAATGGCACTGCAACCTTGTCTTACCTTTCAACAGGGCTGTTCTCGATAAAAGAGATTGCAGCGCTGACACTTTTTCTGGGTTGACGACTAGCATCGTAAATCTTTCATAGAGCCTTAGAGGGTCATTCTTATGATTTTTTTAATATGTATTTAGGTTTATTATATATAATATTATTATGGTGTAGTTTTTTTTCAGAAGAAAAAAAACATAATAATATATTATATTGAGAAAATATATAACAGATGTTGTGATGCACATATCGCTTAGCATGTGACAGATGTGAGTCATATTGTCATATTGACACATGCATATCTAGATATACAAAAATAGACATTCATGAGTGAAATTTATGTGGAAAAGATATTCATATGAGCATATGGCAAGAAAGTGGAACCATCAAATGGATCCGTATGTCATGTGCCATAGGGACATGATGCTGTCAATAATGAAGACTGGTGACACATGTAGTCCTCTGAAAATAATGTCATTCCGCCATTTCCATACCATCCATAGATATAACAAAATGAGGAAGCGCCTGTTTCCATTATGTCTGCTCCACCATATGATAGCTGCACTAATGGAGTCAAAGTCTGTCAGTGTAAAATCAAAATTGAAAGCCAAGACATACCAGATCCGAAGGGTGGCTGAACATTTGATGAACATATGTAGATTAGTCTCTTCTTCGTTGCCGCATAATGAGCATCTGCTGGGCCCATGCCATGTGCGTTTCCTGAGATTTTCCCATGTAAGATTTTTGTTGTAGAAAACCAGCCATGCAAAATGAATATATTTGGGAGGACAAGATGCCTTCCAGAAAATATATGGGAATGATGGAAGAGAATATGGATGTCTGTCCATGCTCAGATGTGAATAAATGTCTCGGACAGACACAGGACGCCTAAATCCACAGACAGTCCATTTTAGCTGATCAGATGTGCCATGTCTGTGAATGCCGCCGGTAGTTAATGAGTCTGTAATAGATTTCCATATTCCGGCCAGTGTATTCTGTAGATTGAGATCACTACTTTCCATCCATACCGGGGTGGTTCCATGCCAATCTTTGATCAATTTTTCCCATGTAAAAATGCCTTGGTGCTGAAACTGTAAGATGAGTTCTCTAGGAATAATCAAGTCTGTGTGTCCACATATAAATGGATCAATTCCAAAGAGAATATTATCACCAGAGTGAAGTTGCCATCTCAAGCGAGATAAGAACAAAGTCTCAATTTTCTTCATGCTGCGCCAGATGGGTGATCCCATCCCAATACCAATGGATCCCTTCCTGTACCAGAATATGATACTTTTACCCTTCATGTATCTTTGACGAATGATGTTGCTCCATGGTGAGGAGCCATATATACCTCTCCATAAAGTGCGACAGATCAGCGCACATCCAAATAGTCTTAAATCCTTGATGCCCCATCCACCCTGTTGTTTTGGGATGGATATGTCCTTTATTTTTGCTAGATGTATCTTGTGTTGCGTGGATGATCCGCCCCATATGTAACATGCAGTGATATGATTGAGTCGGCGGATGATACGAGATGGAATAAAGAACAAGTGCGCCCAATAGACCGATAGATGCGTCAGAACCACTACTGTGAGAGTAGTTCTGCCAGCCAATGATAGAGTGCGGAATTCCCAAGATGAAATTTTGTTGAAATAACGCTGAACAAGCCATTCCCAATCGGATGCCAAATAGAGAGGTTTTAGCTGAAATCCAAGATATGTGATGCCATTCCGGATAGATTGAGTCTGAACACCAAACATATCAGCAATGCTAGTGATCAGGTCGTTACTATCTCCACTGTAGTATAATATTGATTTATGTTTGTTGATAATGAGGCCAGTGGCCTTCTGAAAATTGGAAATGATGTCAAATAGGCATTGCCATGAGTGGTGCTGTAACATAGCACATAGAAGTATATCATCAACGAAAAGGTTGTGTGATAAAGAAATGTGCCTGCTGATGCGGATAGGTGAACATCTGTGTTCATCCACGGCTTTGTTGATATGGAGACTGAGAGTGTTCATAGCAAGAATGAAGATGATAGGGGCAAGCGGGCATCCCTGGCGGAGGCTCCTTTCAGCAGTGAAATAAGGAGTAGGGATCCCATTGATGTTGATGGCATAATTGACGCCTTCAATACAAGCCATAATCCATAAAATCATTTCTGCCCGTAATCCAATACGGGCCAAGAGACAGCGGATGAATCCCCAATCTATGCAGTCATAGGCTTTTTGTAAGTCGATTTTTAGGATAGCCCCATCTATGTTTTTTGAGAACATTGAATATATGCATTCCTGGGTAGATGCAACAGCATCCAAGATGTTCCGGCGTTTGAGAAAAGCGTGCTGGTCTCTGGAGAGGTGGATTGCCAATATTCCTTTAATGCGCTCAGCAATAATCTTTGAAATAATCTTGAAGGATATATTACATAGGGAAATCGGTCGAAAATCAGAGAAGGAGTCTGCATCTCGCTTCTTAGGTATGAGGGCGATCAATGTAGAAGATGTATGGGAATGAATATGTCGAGTAATTCGAGATTCCTCAATCATATGCAAAAGATCATGTTTGAGAATCTCAAAGAAGCATAGAAAAAATTCAATGGTCCATCCATCGGGACCAGGACATTTGTCCTTACTGAATGCTTTGAGAACCCTATGGAGCTCATCCTCTGTAATCGGCTGGTATATGGAGTCATTGCAAGAATCATCGAACATGGTGGGAAATATCACAATTCCCCATAGAATATCATGAATGGCACATCCATTTCCTCTGCTGTATTGTGATTTAAAATGAGCGATGGCCGCATTGGATATGTCCTGTTGAGAATATAAGAAGCCGCCATGGCCGTCGCTGATCCGCCAGATAGCATTGATTTGTCGTCTGTGATTAGCATATCTATGAAAAAAATTAGTATTTCGGTCACCCAAACGAAGCCATAGAGCCCGGCTCTTGAGTCGCCATGAGGATTCCTCCAATTTTAATAATTGGAGTTTCCGACGGGATAGATCTGATATCTGTGATCTCGTGCTGAAAGACATAAAATTGGGGTCATGTGCAGAGTGGATATGATCCAACGCCTTTTGGATATTCAATAGTTCAACCCGATTTTTTTTCTTTTCGGCGATCTGCCAGGATTTCACAATGGAGCAGATATGTTCCATACGTGAATGAAAGGATGTGGGTATCGAAGGATCGGTTATGGCCGAATCCTGCCAAGCAGTGGATACCATATGTATGAAAGCCGGGTCCTCAATAAAAGTGTGATCAAATTTAAACGGGAAATGCTGACTGAATGTCTGCTGCCTCCATTGAATGTATATTGTTCGATGGTCAGATATAGAATCATTACCAATGGAGAGATTTGGTAAGCCCATATGATTAATAACATCTGCCTGAATGATAGCACGGTCCAGACGTTTGGCAATATATGAATCACCAATGCGGCCATTGTCCCATGTGTGGGATAATGTAGATGGCGAGATATCAATTAAATTCCATTGCAGAAAGCGAGCTTTTAGGAAATCAGATAATGGGTCCATTTGCCTGCCACCACCCCAAACTTCGTCAGGACCAAGTGTGAAATTCATGTCTCCAACTCACATCATATGTTGAATCTCACATAAGTCCGAAGAGAAGAATCTGTCCCAGAATGGAAATCTGTGAATATATGGAGCATAGATGTTGAGAATGTTGATAGAAGATCTGTGACCCCGGAAAGAGACGTTTAGTAGAATACCAGTAAAACATTTGTATGCAGAAGCACGAATCCATAAAGGATTCCATAGAGCAACGAGACCGCCGGAGTGGCCGCAGGCGTCAATGGCCGTCATATGCCAAGATGGGAACATCTTTAGGAAATAGGATAAAGATGATTGACGGTCATGCATAGATTCTTGTATGAGAATGATCTTAGGCCGCGCAGATAGGAATAATTGTTTTAAGGCAAGATATTTGGGCCCTGCCCCCAGCCCACGGATGTTCATGGAGACAATGTCCACCATGGGACAGATGGACCAGCCACGTCTGCTCTAAGAGGCTGTGTTTGAGGAGTAGACATATCAAAGATCGGTATATCAACAAGGGACAGAGATCGAATACCCGGATCCGAATATTTGGGACGACCACGGAAATGACGCGAGCCACCCCGGGACGTCTTCCGAACAGTGATGTTCCTTCCCGACGCCGGGCTGATGATAGGGGAGGATTGATGGAACTGCTTATGAATGGTAAGTGGTTCAAGTTCGATAGATTTATGATGCAGGAGCAGATCAATATCACTATCAAATAGATTGGCGGGCGATGATGAGGGGGAATTAACAGGGGTGACAGTAATAGGCTCCTTTCCTTTTTTAGTATTGGAGGGGGATACATGTGGGGGGGTGGATGACGATATGAAGATGGGTAGGGATCCTTTATATATGTCTCCAATCGGGATGGGAGAAGGTGACCAAATTGGGGGATCATCTGGAGGTTCAGGAATGGAAGCGGGAGGCAGCGAAGGGGAACGCAGGTGAGAGGGGAGGCGTGGGGATGCCGAATGAGTTGGAATGTGCTCGGATGGATGGGGGGCATGTGGGATAGCAGAAACAGGGGGGTGACGTCGGGACAGCAATGAGGAGTGATGATGGCGACGACGATGCGTCTCCCTGCGGGGAAATTTTTCAATGAGATGGCCTGTCTTATGACAGGCAGCACAACGGAACGGGACACCCCAGAAGTCCAGACGTTGTGTGATACGCCTACCACACCATGAGATATCAACATGTTCGGGATAGCCACCCCGATATGCACGGTCGATGAGAATCCATGCGATCCTCTTATCACGTTCACCAATGCACCAAGGATCCACATATACAAACTGACCAATAGAGTTCCCAATGATTTCAAGGACCTCCTTGGACCACATCTCCAGGGGGAGATTTGGGAGCTTTACCCAAATCAGGTTGTGGGAAGGAGTATTTTTAAGAGGGTCATATCCAATGAACCAGCGGTGTAAAGCAAGGAAACTCCGCTTAAATACCCATGGAGCACGAAGAATGGTGTCTGTATCAGCGACATCAATGAAGTGAAAGCAATACCAGTCTTTCATAAGGTGAGAGATGATGGGAGCGTATCCTATAATAGGCTTCCAGCGATCAGCAATCCATTTGTGCATGTCCATGTCCCCCATGCACGGAAAGTACCAGCGACCAATAAGAGCATATTTCTGTAAACTTTCAATTCTTTCAGAAAGATGAGGATTATCTATTTCAATTGCCCGCGGGGGAGCCAAAGATTTGGCCGGAGCATGGGATTTATTATAGATCTTGTGTTGGGCAGGAGGAGAATCGTGTATTCGGGAATCATTACCCGGCTCCCGAGCAGACGAATAGAAGGATGGATGGATAGAGACACGATCCATGGATGAGTGGACAGGCGAGTGGAGACGATCCCGTGCATGGGCCTCCTTAGCAAGAATAGCAGCCCGAATCATTGCCTCTGTGGCAGATGATTCAGACGCCGAATCCATGGTAAAAGATATGGGACAGACCAATAAATGGAGTAGATGGAGCCCAGTGGAGGAGTGGGGCCAATCAGATGACAGATAGATACACTGACAAGAAGCGAATGGTGACGGTGTGAATGAGCCTGGATGAGAAGAGCCCGGATGTACTTTCTAAGAAAGAAACAACAAAAAGAAGCCTCGGGAGGAGTAAAATGCCAGAAACGGTCAAAAACAAATAGATGCCTGTATATGAAAGGACAACAAAGTATAGGGAGTAGATGAAATGAAGTAAAACAGCGCCGTCGAAACCCGACTATAGAAGAATATGACCGAAGAAGGACAACACAATTCCCAGAGGACTAGGAAAAGAGATCCGATGTGATCCCGATGCAGTCAGATCTTAAATGGCATAGAATGAGGAGGTCGGTCGGAAAAAGGCCGGGGTAAAATATGAAGCCGGAAAGAAAATAATCCGGCCAAAAAACTAGAGGAGTAAATGGTAAGCAATGGAGAAAGCCACCTGGGAGGTATCATCTATGAAGATACAGACTCTTGGCATATCAGACAGCAGCAGCAATAACATGAGAAGATACACCACCATGATCCAATGCGAATTCGCATATCAGTACATGGTTTATAGAAACGCAAATAACCCCCCAGAATTTTTATAACACCCTCCAGCATATTAATTTATAAGACGGATGATATACCAGCAAATAATTATAAGAACAGTGCAAATGTAGATGGTAATGAGGGTCGAGAGGAAGCGCATAGCATATAAAATACCATTAATCCATATGGAAATCCACCATATGTAGTTAAAGACCAGAATATACATGATATATATGCACAGTAAACTTAATATGCAGGAAAATACATCATATGAAGCTGAACAGATAAAGCTATAAGCAAATTTAAACCAGAGAGAAATCCGAAAGGGATAATGAGTCGTACCTGGAGTAGCAACACCCGCGGGATGAGAAAGGCCGCAAGCTTGAGGGTGCAGAAAATGGTATGAAGAACTACGACGGATACGAGCAGATACAGTTGCAGATCAATGTCGAGCACCCTGCGCCAGGGGCACAGGGGGGCGAAGGAACTGGATCCCCTTGTGATGGACGGGATATATAGCTGGGGAGGGTGTCTGTGAAGGTGACAGCTATGGAGGAGGCATGCTGAAGAGAAGTGTAGATGGATGCCACGGGGGGTTCAAGCCATGTGTCCCACGAAGGAGTCCATTGCATGAACATGAGAGGTGGAAAATTGTGAGAATGCCGTGTGAGGAAGCGTTTGCCGTGATAGGTAGAAATGTCGGTTCAGGTCCATCAGGTGAGACGGCATAGGCCGGAAGAAACAGCAAATGGAAGGGTAGCCAGTAGCGGTTTGAGCCTAATGTCCCACGAAGGATTCCATTGCATGAATATGATAGGTGGCAAGTGGTGAAAAAACCATGTGAGGAAAGTGCAGACTTACCATGATAGGTAGGAAGGTCGGTTCAGGGCCATCAGGTGAAATAGCATTGGCCGGTAGATTCAGCGAATGGATGGGAAGCCAACAGCCTTCTCCGGTGTGCTACCCAGGCCGTCGCTCCAGTCGCTCCGTCGCTCCCCAGCGATTTTCTTTATCATGTTAGGGATAGCGATTTTCTTTATCATGCTAGGGGGCTTCGACAGTGGAAGCGGCAATGACACTGGCTTAGAAATGCGTCTTCCTGAGCTGGGATTGGTAGCACCTTCGCTTTTCTCTCCCTTTTACTCATCCTTATTATGGTGTAGTTTGATTTATAGATAAAATGAATTTTTTCCCGATTAGTTTTTTAGTTAATTTAATTTAAATTTTATAGAGATTTTTAAAAATTTGAATTTAAATTGTTTTATCTGTATAATTCAAATGTTTCAGTGTTTTGAGTGTGTTGCATCTAATTATGCATTCAGAAATATATTTTAAGGAAAACAAAAATCTGATATTGTATTGCTTCATTTTG
>APFE030837889.1:11833-45094 GCA_000404065.3 Pinus taeda | reverse complement strand
GTGGAGACGATCCCGTGCATGGGCCTCCTTAGCAAGAATAGCAGCCCGAATCATTGCCTCTGTGGCAGATGATTCAGACGCCGAATCCATGGTAAAAGATATGGGACAGACCAATAAATGGAGTAGATGGAGCCCAGTGGAGGAGTGGGGCCAATCAGATGACAGATAGATACACTGACAAGAAGCGAATGGTGACGGTGTGAATGAGCCTGGATGAGAAGAGCCCGGATGTACTTTCTAAGAAAGAAACAACAAAAAGAAGCCTCGGGAGGAGTAAAATGCCAGAAACGGTCAAAAACAAATAGATGCCTGTATATGAAAGGACAACAAAGTATAGGGAGTAGATGAAATGAAGTAAAACAGCGCCGTCGAAACCCGACTATAGAAGAATATGACCGAAGAAGGACAACACAATTCCCAGAGGACTAGGAAAAGAGATCCGATGTGATCCCGATGCAGTCAGATCTTAAATGGCATAGAATGAGGAGGTCGGTCGGAAAAAGGCCGGGGTAAAATATGAAGCCGGAAAGAAAATAATCCGGCCAAAAAACTAGAGGAGTAAATGGTAAGCAATGGAGAAAGCCACCTGGGAGGTATCATCTATGAAGATACAGACTCTTGGCATATCAGACAGCAGCAGCAATAACATGAGAAGATACACCACCATGATCCAATGCGAATTCGCATATCAGTACATGGTTTATAGAAACGCAAATAACCCCCCAGAATTTTTATAACACCCTCCAGCATATTAATTTATAAGACGGATGATATACCAGCAAATAATTATAAGAACAGTGCAAATGTAGATGGTAATGAGGGTCGAGAGGAAGCGCATAGCATATAAAATACCATTAATCCATATGGAAATCCACCATATGTAGTTAAAGACCAGAATATACATGATATATATGCACAGTAAACTTAATATGCAGGAAAATACATCATATGAAGCTGAACAGATAAAGCTATAAGCAAATTTAAACCAGAGAGAAATCCGAAAGGGATAATGAGTCGTACCTGGAGTAGCAACACCCGCGGGATGAGAAAGGCCGCAAGCTTGAGGGTGCAGAAAATGGTATGAAGAACTACGACGGATACGAGCAGATACAGTTGCAGATCAATGTCGAGCACCCTGCGCCAGGGGCACAGGGGGGCGAAGGAACTGGATCCCCTTGTGATGGACGGGATATATAGCTGGGGAGGGTGTCTGTGAAGGTGACAGCTATGGAGGAGGCATGCTGAAGAGAAGTGTAGATGGATGCCACGGGGGGTTCAAGCCATGTGTCCCACGAAGGAGTCCATTGCATGAACATGAGAGGTGGAAAATTGTGAGAATGCCGTGTGAGGAAGCGTTTGCCGTGATAGGTAGAAATGTCGGTTCAGGTCCATCAGGTGAGACGGCATAGGCCGGAAGAAACAGCAAATGGAAGGGTAGCCAGTAGCGGTTTGAGCCTAATGTCCCACGAAGGATTCCATTGCATGAATATGATAGGTGGCAAGTGGTGAAAAAACCATGTGAGGAAAGTGCAGACTTACCATGATAGGTAGGAAGGTCGGTTCAGGGCCATCAGGTGAAATAGCATTGGCCGGTAGATTCAGCGAATGGATGGGAAGCCAACAGCCTTCTCCGGTGTGCTACCCAGGCCGTCGCTCCAGTCGCTCCGTCGCTCCCCAGCGATTTTCTTTATCATGTTAGGGATAGCGATTTTCTTTATCATGCTAGGGGGCTTCGACAGTGGAAGCGGCAATGACACTGGCTTAGAAATGCGTCTTCCTGAGCTGGGATTGGTAGCACCTTCGCTTTTCTCTCCCTTTTACTCATCCTTATTATGGTGTAGTTTGATTTATAGATAAAATGAATTTTTTCCCGATTAGTTTTTTAGTTAATTTAATTTAAATTTTATAGAGATTTTTAAAAATTTGAATTTAAATTGTTTTATCTGTATAATTCAAATGTTTCAGGTTTTTCGAGTGTGTTGAATCTAATTATGCATTCAAAATATATTTTAAAGAAAACAAATCCTGAAAATTGTATTGCTTCATTTTGATAAATTCTGATGAAAAAAACAATTTCCTCTATATAATAAAAACACCTATTATTATAATATTATATCATAGTATTTTAATAAAAAATTAATATTTTTCTTTTATTAGTTTTTTATTCATTGGTCATAAACTAAAAAAAATTAAAAAATTAAATATATTTAATTATTTTTTACTATCAATAATTTTAGTAAATTATGTAATACCTGTATACTTGCTTGTTCCGAGCTTTGAAAATCATATTGGAATTATTCTCATTGATGAAGGAAAATTTTAGAAAGATTATAGATAGTAAATAAGTTCCAGTCTATTTTTAAATATGAATTTAGGAGGATTTTAATGTTCAGAGCAATAATAATATATGGAATAAGTACTAATAATATCTACGGTACAAGTTTTGATTTTTTTTATTATGGTTCAAAAAGTAAAGAAGACAGAATTCTTCCATTAGCATTCCATAACTTTAAGAGCTCAAACTTCATGATATTTAGACTCCACTAAGAATTAATGGAATTTATAGGAGTCATGGTAACCACTCATTTGAGATTTCCATTTCCAACCAGAAATAAATTTATTCTATAAAAACTAAGATTTATTATCTAAAAAACAACATAAAAAGTCAGAAAATAAAATAAAATAAAATTGTTATATCACTTATACAGCGTGAGTGGACCTAATGGTTAAGAGCATGTGTTTCCTCCTAAGAGTTCACATGTTCAAAACGAGAAGGGGTAGAGTATATATCCCCTTGTCCCACAAATAAGGGGGTCTCATACACCAATTTGGTGTCTCGCTTGGTGGTGACCTTAAAATTGGATAATAATAATAATAAATCCTTGCCTCGAGATGGGTCCCTTGGATAATAATAATAATAAATCTTTACTTGAATGTGGGTCACTTGTCCCACAAATAAAGGGGTCTCATACATCAATTTGGTGTCCAACTTGGCTGTGACCTTAAAATTAGATAATAATAATAATTATTATTATTTCTATTAAACATGCCCTAAACATGATTACTCTATCCCCTAAGTTACTGTTTTATATAGCATATAAATGTCCCATAAATGTAAGTGTGCCTAGTAAGGCTAGACATTTAAGCTTTAGTCTTCAACCTGCATAGGAGTAGGCTTTAGTCTTCAACCTGCATGATGCATAGAAGTATGATAGGAGTGTCATACTATGAACACTGTTAGCGCTGATGTTGGAGTCTCAGCGTTATGGATACCATTAAATTTGTGCTTTATTTTAGAATTTCAATTCTTAAAATTATTTTCTCTATTTTAATTAGGATTTGTTTATAACTAAAATATATTATAATTTTAAATATATTTGAGAATAAATTTTAAAATATATTTTAATTTCTCAAATATAGATATAGATAAATTTTTAATTTATTTATTAAATTGATAGTTTTAAAAAATTAATTTGACTTGAATATAAATTTTTAACTTAATTAAAAATACTAATTTTAAAAAAATACTTAAATTTAACCATGGATGATTCTCAAAATAAACCCCTTTTTTTTTATCAACTCACTTCGAGGATTTCAAAGGCGTTCATTGGGCAGAAGGGATTGTATTCCTTTGCTAGCGATGGTCTATGCTAAAGACTAATTCTCGATCAGTATCCTTATTCTCCTTCTCCCCTCTTTAGGGATGGTCAAGGCTAAAGACTATAGCTCTCCATCTATATTCTTTGATGACTTAGGCTAAAGACTATAGCTTCTGATCAATATCTTTATCTATCTTTCCCTTCTCTTTAGGCGAGAAAGTTGCAGTCAGAGTTAAGACAAAAAGGGCACGATGTTTGGAAAACATGAACTATTGAAACAAATGGGTGACAAACCCCAAAGCGAAGATCAAGATATGTTGTCCATATATATTGCTGAATATGGTTGTTTCTGTATACAACATGAGCCACTGGCAGCGAGCCTGCATGGTCGGCCTCTGTTTTTAACACGGATGAGAATCAATGTAATGTAAACTTTTTATTTGTAAAATGCATGGAAATACTAATAAAATTACGATTATATTGAGAGATGCTCTTGATTTTATTAGTTATGGTTACGATGCTTTCCAAACTAAGCCTTAAGCGGGAGATGGAAAACGTTTTTTATATATATAAAAGGTTTCAAACTAAGTAGCAAGTAATGAGATAAAATACATGATATATAAAATAAATTGGGTATATAAAAGTATATTCTTAATATATAAAAAATTATTTAGGTTAAATTTAAAAATAAAATATGAAGTATATAGTAATAAATGTTAAATATATTTTTCTATAGTAGTGACATCTCAAGGTGATTTAAACACGCAGTGACATCTCAAGGCGATTCAAATATGCACATAAGGATTTTAAATGATAGACGAGAGTACGAAGGGATGGAGACATCATGGTCACCTCACTCAAGCGAGGTGGGAGGCATGGCTGGCCTATTTTCCATATGTCCTTTCATTGTATCTACTCTACTCTCACCTTACATGATTCTAAATAATGAAGCATCTAATGTTGCAAATGTTTGACCCATCGATTCTTCTCGAGGCTCACATGCCAATCAATAGGGCTTGGTTATTCCTCAATCTTATTTACGCAAAGGAAATCTGTAGAAGACTTCCCTCTTTCGGTATTCTCGATAGCCTTTGTGGGAAATTCCATGCTCGCACAACTATTTTTATCTTTGTTGAGGGGGCTGCCCATGGTCCTCCTAACTTGGACATCCCCACCTCACCTTTTCTTTGGCCCATCTTGGAATTTTTGTGTTTCATTAAGCCCTTGGTACACTTAGTTCTTATCACCTCCAGTCTCTTCCTTATGAGTGGGTGGTATTTTGAAGTTCGAGGCAGATGGTGGGCTTGGAAGTTGGTCCAAGAGCACTCTGCACTACTCTCATTCGGTCGGCTCACACGCCAACGAAGGTACACAGGTGTCCCGTTTTCACAGTGGTGTTATTGGCATGTATGGTTTCTGGTTTGATTGGTTTCTCCCACTAGTGAAATTTTTTGAGGATATTTTGTTAGTCAAAGGGGTTGTTTTCACAATTCATATTTATTCTCAAAAAGCGAACTTTCATTGGTTGCATCATATTATATGTCATATTATTCAAGGATTTGGTTATGTGGGATGGTGAACTGTTTTGGTTCTTAGATTCTCTCTTCCTTCTGTCTCCCTACAAAGCCTCCTTTATGCTCCATCTTTCCTCTTGCTCAAACTCCCTTTCTCTGTGCTTAGGTGCTTTTCCTCACAATTTGTGCTTTGTTCCCACACCCCCCCCCGCCCCCAACACTAGCTCCTTACTCTCCCTATTGCTTCAACATTCTTACAATGGGCCCGCCTCCATGCTAAGAAATAGAGAAAATAATGGTAGATACTCCTCCTCTAGGGTGGAAGGGTGGAGTCACATTTGCACCCACAATGTTGCAAGGAGTTATTAAGCACAAACTACTAATCCAATTCAATAGAAGATTAACCATGCAGATGAGAAAGTCCATTTTGATTGTGAAGATATTTGCTAGTTGATCTCGAGATCCACAAAATTGAAGAAATGTATCACCATTGTTGACAAGCTCATGAATCAAGTGATAGCTAGTGTCAATGTGCTTGATTTTCTTGTGAAGAAAATAATTCTTTGACAATGCAATTGTTGAATTGTTGCTGCAAAAGATAGAAGTTGGCTCCTTCACATGTGCAAGGCCTTTCAAGGATCTTCTTAGCCATACTACATGGCATGATGTTGTAGTAGCTACTACATATTGTGCTTCTTTGAAAGTTGTTAAGATAGTTGAATGTTTCTTAGAATCCCATGACATCAAATTTGTGCCCAAATGAAAAACAAATCCTAATGTGCTTTTCTTATCATTAATACAAGCAACAAAATCATTATCTATGTATATTGTGAGCATGTTGTCTTCAGAATTTGTGTACCACAATCAATAATCGCTTGTACCTACAATATACCTCATTTCTTTTTTTCCAAATTTCTAGTGATATTCCTTGAGAGACTCCATAAATATGGAAATGAAACTAATTTCATACATAATATCAGTTCTAGATGCAGTAAGGTACACCAGATTACTTGCAAGCCTCTTATACAAGTCAAATCCAGTCGTGGTATGTTGGGCCTAAGAATTATCCTTAAAATACATCCACTTTCACTCTATTCAACATCCACTTTCTCTCCATTTACACATTTTATCACCTCTATTCCACCACCATGTCATCACATTAGCTTCACTTTCATCATTAAATGGGTTACCATTGTGTTTTCCAAAACATTATTAATTCTTAGCATTTTTAAGAGAATTTGTGGTTAAATTTTGAAAAATAATATCCATATGCTTATACCTAACAATTAGAATGAGTTTGTTGACATGTGTAGGTACAAAGGAAGCTTCTAAGGCACCCATATGTGACACTATGTGTTCAATTTCGAATTTGAGGAGATCATGGACCTCATGGATAAGATCATGAACCTCATGGAGAAGATCATGGAGGATAGGGTTATGTGTCACCATTGGTTGAGAGATATGTGGACTTGAAGAGGGAATAGTGGATCATCATTATGAGTTTGTTATCTCATCTTGTTGTATAAATAGGAGTGTTATCTCCTTCATTTGTAATCTTAATTTTCCTTAGAATTTAGAAACTTAGCCCTTCATTTGTAATTTTAGAATTTAGGATCATTGTAATGGAGATTTAGAATCTCTTGGAATGTAGAACTTGGAGCTTGTAATTGCAATTTGCAATTGAGGATAAATAAAGTGGATTGGATTTTCTTCTACATTTGACTTCTTTCTAGGTGTGCTTGTGGAGCTATGGAGGGCCCCCCATTGCCTCACTTGCATACTTGTTTTGGTATAGTAAGCTTTCATTTATGTTTTTAATTTCATTAGTTTAAAGATCTTGATGCTGGAAATATAAATGAATAGTCTTTTGTAAGAGAGCTTTAATATTTCCTGTAATCAATTTGAATTATGTTTAAATGCCTTCATTTCTTAGTTTATTGATTAAGATGGTTAGAAATATTAATTAATAGTCTCCTATAAGGGAAATTTAATATTTCTTACACTTGTTACAATGTCTTTAGATTTCATTTTGATTAAATGACTAAATAGGTGTTGGAAATCCCAATGAAAGACCTCGTGTAAGGGAGCTTTGGCATTTCTTCACCTAGCTTAGTTTAATTTGTCTCTAAGTCCATATATATTGGATGATCCTCGAAGTTTACTTACCCGGATTGATAGTAAATGAAACTCTAATTTGCATCCGCATTTTAGACCCAAACATTTTGGCGCCATTGTCAGGGAGGGTGATTTAGAGATAGACTTAGGAAGTCATTTTTATTGCAATTTCTTTTTATGGACTAACTTGTGAAACTTGGTGACAACATGATCTTCATAAAGGTGATCAAGTTTGAGCTTTTTGATTTTTCGTACTTAGTTTGATTTTAAATTTAGTTTTTTTATCAAACCCCCCATTTCTTACTAATTCATCTACGGATGAGAAATTTGAAGATGTCAAATAGGTACTTCTTGGAGATCAAGAACAATATTGAAGATTGGTTTCAAAAGAACAAACCCCCAATTTCTTACTAATTCATCTACAGATGAGAAATTTGAAGATGTCAAACAAGTACTTCTTGGAGATCAAGAAAAATATTGAAGATTGGTTTCAAAAGAACCTTGCGCCAACTCCAAGAAAAGGATAGGTTACTCACATGTTCGCAAAGCATAAGGTAAAAATTTTAAATCTTGACGTGAGCATTTTCAAATTCTTCATCCGTAGGTGGCTTCATTGGAAGCATGCTTTTACCTAGAAAATAAAAAAATCTTTCAAGCAAGTTAAGGTAGAATAGATTAGAAAAATAAAATGAGATCTCGCTAGATTTTTTAGTCTTGTCTTTCTTTGAAAAAAAAACATCATCATTTTTCATGAATAAATTTACATTTCATCTAAAAAATAAGAAATCGATTTTTTTTTTTTTTTTTTTTTTTTTTTTTTTTTTTTTTTTTTAAATTTCGTTTATTTTCGATTTCAAAATTAAAAATTAAATCTGTAGTTTACCTGATGCAGGAGCATCTAGCTAAGGCACCATGACCGAGAGTTGGTCTCTGCCAGGTTGGAGAGTTGAGTTAACATATTGTTTGTCTTATATGTTTAGTTTGTCAGAGTAGGAGGTAGGATTTTGTTTTTTGTCTTAATCTCTGTATTAGTCAAAGGTAGTTTGGTCGGTTAGGGTTATTTACTTGTCTGACTTTAATAAACAGTAGATTAATAATTGTCCCATCATTTTAAGAGAAAAAGACAAATGTGT
Source organism: Pinus taeda (assembly GCA_000404065.3). Classification (NCBI taxonomy): domain Eukaryota; kingdom Viridiplantae; phylum Streptophyta; class Pinopsida; order Pinales; family Pinaceae; genus Pinus; species Pinus taeda. The sequence goes on along the minus strand of APFE030837889.1, from coordinate 36,733 downwards.
CTAAATGTAAAATCTTGTCATGTAGACAGAACCAAATACTTAGTAGTTATGTAACTATAATGTCTACAACCGAAAGTAACTACATAGTTCCATTAACTGTAGACAAAGCATATAAATGTAACAATGAAAATCATGAGAAAGGTTCAGAATTTCCGGATACAAATAATAAAAGAGACATAGCACAAATTCAATCATCATCCATCTGTATTATCGTCTACATGCTGTGCAATTATGTTTCTATCTATTGTCTAATCGAATTCAAAAATAACAAGCAGAGTGTAGGCCTACAACTGTATGTTGTTTTTTTTCCTCTCTTAAAACAAAACAGAGTACTGTATATCGCATGTAATTTCCACGACCAGAACGGACAAGCACGTAGGTAAAGTTCACGACCAGGAGAATGCCCATACAGTGAAACAATTGAACGAAGAACACAGAATCAAGGCAGCGGTTAAACAAACCAAGACAGAGGTAATTCATAACGAACTATCACACCATTTCTTTTTCTTTTTAAACAAAACAGAGTCAGATAGAATACATATAACTGTTATTAAATAAGAGTTCAGTGTTACATCATCCAACCGAATGGAGTAAACATCGACTGCTAGACCGAATAGACCCTAGTCAAGGGTTTGACATTAAAAAAACCCTCGAGCCTAGCTAAAGTGCAAGACTAGAAAGAATTGCAAAATGGAATTTGTAAACAGAAGTATGCCCAGGTCGTGAAAACGACTCAAATCATACACAACAATCGAATAGCCAGGAGCAGCCACTATAGAACTACCAACCCTAACTACAATTCGACAAGCTATGGTGATAGAGCCTACCAGCAGAGAATCGTAGGGTTTGAAAACCAAAATCGTTGAAATCCTCCACGCCCAAGGTCGAACCCTCGACCTGTGAACTAGAGCGAGCCAAAGTTAGACACACCGCATTTAATAGTGGATGAACAGTGAAGAATATAGCTTACCTGAGGACGTGAAAGAACAAAGACCCTCATGCAACAAAGCCACAGAAGACAAGAGGAGCGGATGTTGATTAGTCCTTAAACCAAAAAAGGGCAGAGATAAAGTAAGGAGGGACAAATTACCTGTAGATATAGCCGTGTGAGCCATTGTGCTTGAACCTTGTACACACAAGAACCGAAATATAAAACAACTTTAGCAATAGAACAATATCATGAAACATCGCCAACATCAGGAAAGAATAGCCGGAAGCCCGATAAACCAAACCAGACATCGATTCCAGGTAATAGCAGAGGAAATAACTCACTGTGCAGAAGAATACAAATGAACTAACCTCCAGAGCTCAAAGCAGGTTCATACAGTAAGGAAATCAGTTTCTAGCAACACAGGCGAGTCCGTGAAACCATATACATTCGTAGCCAAGACCAAAACAGAGCTTTCCATAGAAACCAAGACCGGAACAGAGAATTTCGACAGAAACCCTCGCAGAGCTCCCACAACAGAGCGAAATACCAAAAATGACTGGAATGCCAAAGGGTTTTGTGTAAAAGACCAAGCGGGAAACGAGGATCGAGGCAGGAGTAAAGGGCAGGTTCACATTTACGAGCCTTATTAAATGATTGCAACCACCAACAAAAATATCCATTTTTCTTATCCATAATCAAAAGCCAAATCATCAACCAAATCCGCAATCATCATTAGCACCAGACATATTTTATATCAAGTTATAAATTGGAGTGTGAGTTGGGTCCCATCATAGTGGTATCACAGCAGAATTTTTGTTTTTAAGGTAAATTAGAGAAATGGAGGTAGGAAGGCGAGGTCATGGCAGAGGTGTTCGAAGGGTAGTGGAGGAAGGACTAAGAGAGGAGATCAGGATTCTTACTGCCTGTTTGGAGGCAATAGAGGTAGGGAGAAGAAGAGACCCAGAGATAGGCGATGACAGCGAAGAGGAAGCTGAAGCAACGACAGATGGATTGGATGGAGAGGGCCCAAAAATGAGACTATTGCGATCTGTTTTAGTGGCAAGCAGTAAACCCAAACCAGAACTCCCAAATTATGATGGCAGCCTGTCCATAGAGGTTCTATTAGACTGGATCAGCGAGCTAGATAAATATTTTGAGTGTGAGGAGGTCAGTGAAGATCACATAGTTAAGTTCGCTGTGATGAATTTGAAGGGACATGCAACCTTGTGGTGGGACAGTGTCCAAACGGAGAAAAGGAGATTGAACAAGTTGCCGATCAAAACCTGGTCAAGGATGGTGGCCAAGTTGAAGGGAAGATTTCTGCCGAAAGATTATCAGATTACACTACATAGGCAAGTGCAGAATCTGAAATAGAAAGGAATGACAGTAAGGGAGTACATAGAAGAGTTTTATCGAGTGAACCTAAGGGCAAGTTATATAAAGGATACCACAGAAAAGGAAGCCAGGTACGTAAATGGTTTAAGACTAGAAATTTTAGATGAAATTAGTATTTTGTCTCCAAAGAACATTGAAGAAGCGTATCAGAGTGCAATGAAAGCTGAAGAGAAAATTACTAGAAGGCAGAATGCCCATAGAGGACAAGGAACCGGCAGGGGAAAAGGCCAGTCCTATGGCAGAGGGCAGATTGCTAGTAGTAATGACGAAGGCAACAGTTCTAGAGCTTCTGGGTCAACAGACAAAGGTGATAGTGCGAGAGGCGGTAGGCCATGTCAGCAAGGTAGGGGAAATGGCCGAGGTAGAGGAGCTGGTTATCAATGTTACAGGTGTCATAAATGGGGACACAGATCATTTGAGTGTCCTGAGGCAGACCAAGCTGGACAGAGGGGTGCATATGTTGCATAACTCGAGGAAGCATAGGCACCTCCCCAAGAAGCAGAGAATGCTCCAGAAATAGGGGAAGCCCTGGTGCTAAACAAGGTGTTGTTAAAACTAGCAAAGGTAGCCACCGAACAAACACATCGGAAGGCTTTATTTAGAACAGTTTGTAAGTCACATGGTAAGTGTTGTAAGTTAATTATTGACAGCAGCAGTATAGATAACTTAGTGGCCACAAAGATGGTGGAAAAGTTAGAATTGAAGCGATTGAAACATCCCACCCCTTACAAAGTTTCATGGCTACAAAAAGGCCATAAGTTGCTGATGGATGAACAATGAGAGGTGGAGTTTCAAATAGGCAGATATAAGGATAAAGTCATTTGTGACATCATGCCGATGGATGTATGTCACATACTGCTAGGCAGGCCATGGTAGTACGATAGGAAGGTGGTGCATGATGGATTGACAAAATGTTATAAGTTTGTCAAGGATGGAATCAAGCATACGCTTGTGTCCATCAAGGAGGAAGGGAAATCAAGGACAAGTGAGCCAAGAGAATTGTTGATTAGTGGAAAACAATTTTATAGCAAGTTGAGGGTAACGACATGGGTTATGCAGTCGTAAGAAGAGAAAAAATAGTGTTGTTGCATACAGAGGCATCAGATTTACCCCAAGAAATTCAGCAGATGTTGCAGGAATTTACAGACATAGTGGTGGATGACTTGCCAGATAAACTGCCCCCCAAAAGAAGCATAAGTCACCATATTGACTTCATACTCGGAGCTAGTTTGCTGAACAAGGCAGCATACCGAATGAGCCCCAAGGACAATGAAGAGATTAGGAAGCAGGTGCAGGAAATGCTAGACAAAGGATTGATAAGGGAGAGTTTGAGCCCTTGCACGGTTCCAACGGTTCTCGCTCCCAAGAAGGGAGGAGAATGGTGGATGTGCACAGACTCAAGGGCCATCAACAAAATCACCATCCGGTACAGGTTTCCACTACCACAGATGGATGACATGATGGATTGTTTAAGCAGGGCAGCATATTTTTCTAAGATAGACTTGAAGAGCGGGTATCATTAGATCCAGATACGAGAGGGGGACGAGTGGAAGACAACCTTTAAGATGAATGAGGGACTGTATGAATGGTTGGTCATGCCATTTGGGTTGAGCAATGTACCTAGTACATTTATGCGGTTAATGAATGAGATGCTAAAAGAATACATCGGAAAATTTGTGATAGTATACCTGGATGACATACTAATTTTTAGCAGGACAAGGGAGGAGCACCTTCAACATGTTTGGAAATTGCTAGAATAAATTGTTGATAAATTTGAAGAAGTGTACTTTTCTGCAGAAGGAATTGATTTATTTGGGCTTTGTAATAGCAGAAAATGAACTGAAGATGGATCTGGAGAAGATTGCAGTGATAGTTAGTTGGCCATCTCCGAAAAGTTTATTTGAGGTACGTAGCCTTCATGGACTAGTGAGTTTTTACTAGAAATTCATAAGAAATTTTAGCGAAATTTGTGCACCTATGTTCAACACCATTAAAAAGGCCAGTCAACCTTTTCGATGGACTGATGTAGCAGAGAGAAGTTTTCAGCTACTAAAGAAAAAGATCACAGAGAGGCCGATCCTGAGATTGCTAGACTTTAATAAGCTTTTTCAGGTTCCCTGTGATGTTAGCAGTACGGCTATTGGAGCTGTACTCAGCCAGGAGGATAAACCTGTTGCATTTTTCAACGAGAAGCTAAATGAAAGAAGACATAAATATTCGTCTTATGACAAGGAGTTCTATGCTATTATAGAAGCATTAAAACACTGGAGGCATTATTTGTTGGGAAACGAATTTGTGTTGTTTTCAGATAATTCTGCACTACAGTATGTAATGCAACAACACAAGCTGAATCACAAGCATGCCAAGTGGGTGGAATATTTGCAGAGTTTCACCTTCGTGTTGAAACATATCAGCGAGCAGGCCAACAATGTGGCAGATGCACTATGTAGGATAGCTTTACTTCTGCAGGAGAGTATTGTGCAAGTGCTGGGTTTTGAGCACTTAAAAGATTTATACCAGACTGATACAGATTTTGAGGAGGCCTATGAGGCATGTCAGAATCCCTTGGTGAGAGATAACAGTCCATGGTTGGACTACAACTTGCAAGAGAAACTGTTGTTTAAAGGAGGATAGCTATGCATTCTTGACTGCTCGATGAGAGAGAACATTATTCGGGAGAAGCATGGTGGAGGTCTAGCCGGGCATTTCGACATAGATAAGACACTCGAGCAGCTCAGTAATTTCTACTTTTGGCCAAAGATGCAAAGGGATGTATAGCGATTTGTGACCAGATGTAAAGTGTGCCAGTTGGTGAAGGGTCATAGTCAAAACATGGGACTGTATACACCGTTACCTATTCCAGGTAGACCATGGGACTCAGTCAGCTTGGACTTTGTCTAGGGTCTACCTAAGACACAGCGAGGTTACGACTTAGTGATGGTAGTAGTGGACAAATTCTCGAAGATGGAGCATTTTATCCCTTGCAGAAAAACCAGTGATGCCACTCATGTGGCCCACTTGTTTTTCACAGAGATTGTCAGGCTACATGGGTTGCCTAAGTCTATTCTTTCGGACAGGGATGTGAAGTTTACAGGGAACTTTTGGCATACCCTGTGGAAGAAGATGGATACATAGTTGAGTTACAGCTCTGCTTATCACCCACAAACCGATGGAAAAACAGAGGTGGTAAATAGGAGTTTCGGAAGCCTGCTACGAAGCTTGATTGGTAAGAATTCCTAGGTGTGGGATCGAGTGCTTGCTCAGGTAGAGTTCGCTTATAAAAACTCGCCTAATCATAGCACCGATTGTAGTCCATTTCAGATCCTATACGGTATGCATCCTCGCGGAGTGCATGCGTTGTGAGATCTCGGACTACAAGAAAGGCGAAGTGCAGATGGAGAAGATTTTGCTAACGCGATGAGAGATTTGCATGAGCAGGTGAAAATTAAATTGCAGGACAACAGCCAAAAGTATAAATGACAAGCAGATTTGAAGAGAAGGGAAGTACAATTCAATGTAGGAGATGAAGTCCTCGCGCATTTGCGCAAGGAACACTTCCCCAGAGGTGAATACAATAAGCTGAAGTATAAGAAGATAGGCCCCTACAAAATCCTCCGCAAATTTTCAGCAAATGCCTATGAGATACAGCTGCCACCAGGGATAGGCATTTCACCCATAGTTAATGTAGCAGACCTGTTCCCTTGCACTGCTGACCCAGAAGAAGAAGAAGACAGAACTACATGGCCCACATGGAATACCCAGGATGGAGGAGAAACTTGGATGAGACAGATGCCTTATGTTCAGCCTCCTGAGATCGAGAGCATCCTTGACACTCAGGTGGCCAAACGAACTTGGCGGAAGGAGTATTTGCAATACCTGGTCAAGTGGAAGAACCATCCTATTGAGGACAGTTCGTGGCTTGATGCCAAGCAGATTGAGCAGAGAGGTTCTTCAGTCGAGAAGCTCATGGACCGAAGTCATGATTTCTTTTTTCCCCAGGAGCCTGATGCAGGAGCATCAAGCTAAGGCACCATGACCGGGTGTTGGTCTCTGCCAAGTTGGAGAGTTGAGTTAACATATTGTTTGTCTTATATGTTTATTTTGTTAGAGTAGGAGGTAGGATTTTGTTTTTGTCTTAATCTCTATATTAGTCAAAGGTAGTTTGGTCGGTTAGGGTTATTTACTTGTCTAACTTTAATAAGCAGTAGATTAATAATTGTCCTGTCATTTTAAGAGAAAAATACAAATGTGTCTAAATGTAAAATCTTGTCATGTAGACAGAATCAAATACTTAACAGTTATGTAACTATAATGTCAACAACCGAAAGTAACTACACAGTTCCATTAACCGTAGACAAAGCATATAAATGTAACAATGAAAATCATGAGAAAGGTTCAGCATTTCCGGATACAAATAATAAAAGAGACAGAGCACAAATTCAATCATCGTCCATCTGTATTATCATCTACATACTGTGCAATTATGTTTCTAAGTATTGTCTATTCGAATTCAAAAATAACAAGTAGAGTGCAGGCCTACAACTGTATTTTGTTTTTTTTCCTCTCTTAAAACAAAACAGAGTACTGTAGATCGCATGTAATTTCCATGACCAGAATGGACAAGCACACATGTAAATTTCACGGCCAGGAGAATGCCCATACAGTGAAACAATTGAATGAAGAACACGGAATCCGCGCACCGGTTAAACAAACCAAGATAGAGGTAATTCATAACGAGCTATCACACCATTTCTTTTTCTTTTTAAACGAAACAGAGTCAGATAGAATACATATAACTGCTATTAAATAAGAGTTCAGTGTTACATCATCCAACCGAATGGAGTAAACAACGACTGCTAGATCGAACAAACCCTAGTCAAGGGTTTGACATTAAGAAAACCCTCGAGCCTAACTAAAGAGCAAGACCAGAAAGAATTACAAACTGGAATTTGTAAACAGAAGTATGCCCAGGTCATGAAAACGACTCAAATCATACACAACAACCAAATAGCGAGGAGCAGCCACTATAGAACTACCAACCCTAACTACAATTCAACAAATTGTGGTGATAGAGCCTACCAATAGAGATTGTAGGGTTTGAAAACCAAAATCATTGAAATCCTCCATGCCCAAGGTTGAACCCTCAACCTGTGAACCAGAGCGAGCCAAAGTTAGACACACCGCATTTAATAGTGGATGAACAATGATATAATACAAATAAGGAAAGAATATAGCTTACCTGGGGGTGCGAAAGAACAAAGACCCTCATGCAATAGAGCCACAGAAGACAAGAGAAGCCTGAGACAAGAGGAGCGGACATTGATTAGTCCCTAAACCAGAAAAAGGCGGAGATAAAGTAAGGAGGGACAAATTACCTGTAGATATAGCTGTGTGATCCATTGTGCTTGAACCCTGTGCACACAGGAACCAAAAATATAAAACGACTTTAGTAGCAGAACAATATCAAGAAACATCGCCAACAGCAGGAAAGAACAGCCAGAAGCCCGACAAACCAAACCAGACATCGATTCCAGGTAACAGCAAAGGAAATCACTCACTGTGCAGAAGAATACAAGTGAACTAACCTCTAGAGCTCAAAGCAGGTTCATATAGTAAGGAAATCAGTTGCGAGCAACATCGGCGAGTCTGCGAAACCATATACGTTTGTAGCTAAGACCAAAACAGAGCTTTCCATAGAAACCAGGACCAGAACAAAGCATTTCGATAGAAACCCTCGCAGAGCTCCCACAGTAGAGTGAAATACCGAAAATGACCGGAATGCCAAAGGGTTTTGTGTAAAACACCAAGCGGGAAAAGAGGATTGAGGCAAGAGTATAGGGCAGGTTCACATTTACGAGCCTTATTAAATGATTGCAACCACCAACAAAAATATCCATTGTTCTTATCCATAATCAAAAGCCAAATCATCAACCAAATCCGTAATCATCATTAGCACCGGACAGACTTTATATCAAGTTATACGTTGGAGTGTGGGCTGGGTCCCATCATTACCTTAAGAAAGGCAATGGTGAATATTGGGTTAACAAGAAATGGCTATCTGAATACTCTTACATGGAACCAACCCTCCAAGATTTGAATCCTTTTTGTTTTCTTAGCCCACTTCAATTGGAATTCTGATAAAAACACAGATGAGCAAAGTGAAATGAATGTCCCAATTTAGTACGGTTAGAAGAATAATTCCCTTTTTTCTAGTTTGTGTATGTGGTGATTATTCTCCTTTTGGATTTGTTGGTTGCATGAAAACTTGTTTCCACAAAGACTATTTAAGATTTCTTTATCTATTTCAGAATTATGTAATGGAGAAAGGGTCATCCAAATACAATAGAGATTTGGTTCAGATTTCCTCATCTGGATGCATGGGATTTGATTTTTTTTGGTGAGATTTGACTGTTTGGTCATGGCTTAGTTCTCGAAGAGTGTAGAGTGGTTGGGACCATATAGATCCGTAATATTAACTCTGTTGAGAGACAATTGAGACTTATAGGAATCCAAATTCAATATTTTCTTGCTCACATTAGTATAAATCTCCTTGAACACAATTTGGAATGCAGGAAATACATTTGTATTATCCACAGCCGAGGTTTCAATGAAGAACAACCCCTCTAATTCGGCAAGCTTCTTCCCGTCTTCCACAGAAACTTCCCTGATATGAGCTAAATTAGACTTATTCCCATAGACTTATTCAATGAACTGAATTCCTTCCCACACAGATCAAAATCGATGGGTTTGGAATCGAGACGTGACCTAACTGATTTGATTTTGTTAAAGCATTACCAGAAGACCCAACAGTTTTGAAATGTTGTTTTGAAACATGTTTTGTGATAAAACCAAAAAAAATTATGGAAAAACGAATACATGGGTTGTTTCTGGAACGGAATGAATTACATAACCCAAAAATCGTTTCCTTGGATTCCTAACTGTTTGAGACGAAATCGCGGTTCTTCGGGACCCTGGTTTGGTGACTACGTGAAGAAAAACGGTTTTTCAAATTAATGCATAGACAATTACAGGTTTTGCTGGCAGTGAAGCAAATTTCCATGGCCATCAAATCCCTTGCTATCATTCTAAATGGATTCGAAATTGAAAACAAGATAATAATGAATGGTAGTTTCAAATAAGACCACATTTATTCTTATTGTAATGGGTGTCTTTATTGGTTTTCATTTTTCCATCCTAAACCTCTTTAAGATATATGCATCATACTTTTGTTGACATATGAAATTCAATTGAGTAGATTTCTTGAATTCACTTCCAAAATAGTACTTTATGAGATGAAAGTATGTCATTTGAAATTGTCCTTTCATGTTGGCTTTGAAATCATCTAACATAAGATTGCTAATATATATCATGTCATCAACATAAATACAAGTTATAAGAATTTTGCCTTGATCTAATTTGATATAGAGAGTGGGCTCATAACTACTCCTGTTGAATCCATTATTGAGTAAATATGACTCAATCAAACTATGCCAAGCTCTTGGAGCTTTCTTCAACTTGTACACTTTGTACTCTTGGTCTTTTACTTCAAATCTTGGTGGCTAAGTAACATGCACCTCCTCTTCTAGTTTTCCATTTAAGAAAGTTGACTTGACATCCATCTAGTAAATGGACCATTTTTTTCTAGTGTGTAAAGGTTAACAGATCTCTAATGGTATCCAATATTGCAAGTTGAGCAAAGATTTCACCATAGTCAATACCTAGGTGTTGAGAAAATCCTTTGGCAACTAGCCTTGCCTTATATTTCTCTAGTTTGTCCTTGTCATCTAGTTTTGTGTTGTACACCCACTTAACTCCAATGTTGAATTTATCTTCTGGGAGTTCAACAAGAGCTAAATGTCTCATTAATTTCAATAGCTTTAATCTCTTCATTCATGGTCTGTATCCAATGCACTTCTTTCACAACCCATTCAAAATAATTAGGATAATAAGATACTAAGGAAAAATTGCATTATTGATATATGTCATCACATTTCTCATATATTTCTCTTAAGCTCTTTGTTCTCTAATTTCTCATCAAATCTTCTAATTCGCTGCTAGAAGAAGGACTATTTCTTTGATTTCTCACTAAATTTGCTGGAATAAACACTATCTTCCTTTATTTGCACCTGTAACCTATGAAATCTTGCCAAAGGGGCTTGTCTTGAAATTCCCACCTGTTCATCTCCTAGAAGAGATGGATATCTTATATCCAATGCTTCATTCTGTTGATCATTCTAATATTTTTCCAATAAGTTAACTTTTCTACTTTTGGAAATTTTGTGTTGGCATTGATGTCAACAATGTTTCTCTGATATGGTGAATGTGTGAGGATCCAATCTAGTGTGTAAGTAGTTATTCTCAGATGAAGGCGCATTTAAATGTGAGCCTATTTTGAAGTAACTCCATTAGAATGTATTTAATAGATCTGGTGATTATTTTGGTGCGCAAAGGTGTTTAAATGATCTGGTGATTATTCTGGTGTGTGTAGGTATCTATTTGAACTAGTGATTGTTCTATTTCAATCTTAGCAACATTCATTTTTGGTTTCTTTTGGCATAGTGTTTCCATTAGTTTGTTCTAACATAGGTATATGCCTGGCGTAAGGTTGCAGCATACGATCTATAGTGTGTGTGTCAAGTAATCGAGTACATTTCAATTTGGGAATAAAGGCCCTTGAGTTTGTATCAATGAAGTGTGGTGGCATGTCCTCTCTGATCAGGTTCTGGTGTGATATGATGATCACATATTGATGTACCTTGTTTTGAGCATTAGCTTATTTGCTTTGGTCTTCTGAGTATGTTATTGTGTTATTGGATTGATAATGATTGCAAGGTTGTTGAGTGTATGATGTTGTTTTTTCTGTGCACAGTGTGTGATTTATTACCCATAGCAAAGAGTGGAGTTGATGATCTAATTTATAGGAAATTGTTTGAGGTTGAAATTAGTTAAGTGTATTGGTATGTACACATAGTTGTTGGTTTGGTGTTTACGTTGACCTGGTGATAACATTGTTGTGCTAAAGCTGATTAGTAAGGGTAAATGGGTGAAGACTGTCTAACTTGTTACTGACCTAATAATTATTAGAGCTTTTTGCCATGTGTTGATAGTTCATACAAGGTTAGGAATTGAGTGAAGTTGTTGTTGAAGGGAAGATTTCTATGGATAACTTGCACTGCAAATTTTCTTCAAGACCAAGTTATGTCTTGGGTTGATTCTTGTGACAGTCACCCACTTTAAATTGGTTTCAACTATGGTTGGGGAAAGAACTTTGTACATGGGGATATCTGGACATCTTGGATGTTAGTTTTTGGTAGCATCAGAAGTGCTCTATCCTTGAAAATTGGTAGAGAGGCTAAGGCACATGAGTTCTAAAGAAGCCAAAACCCGTTTGCTGAAATTCCAATTGGATTGTATTTTATTAAAATAATTAATATTTTTAATGGAGTTCCTAAGTTAATGGTTATTAAACAAAATATGGGTGAGAATGATCTAGAAGGTGGATCAAGTCATGTTTTAATCTTAGCCGTTGATTAGATACTTAATCTTGGTCATTGAAGACTCAACAAGAAAAGTATGGCCTTGGGGTTCATTTGAAAACACACCTAGAGAGATTGAGGAAATCGATTTTCTGAGGCGAGAAGTTCTCAAGAGGAAAATCAATTGGGGAGATCTTGCAGCTAAGGGTTAGAGAGAATCCAAGAGAAGGACTTTCCGGAAAATACATTACAAAGAGGCAGAGAGAGCTTACACAGAGGCAATGTAGTAGCCAAGAGAGCTAAAGCAGAAAAGCTGCTTTTCATGTTAGAATCTAGAATTGTCAGAACGACCGAAACTGCTGGGAACTTTTGGAACAACTGGGAGAGTTGACATAGAGGCAATACAGTAGCCAAGAGAGCTGCCGCAGAAAATCTGCCTATCAAACAAAATCCAAAACTGCTGAAACAACTGATACTACAGGGAACTGCCGGAACAACCAAAACTACCAGGAACTGCTGGAACTGTCGGGAATTTCCAGAACAGTTGGGAGAGCTGACGTTGAGGGTAGAGAAGGTGACTAAGGGTTGACGTAGAGCCAACATGGAAGTAGTCAGGGTTTGCCAGTCCTGTTCTGGATCAACGAAAATTCTGCCAGTTGAAGCGAGGTAAAACTGACTCAGATTTTCCGCCTGTATTTTCTCTGTAAAAGATTGTTAAATGAGAATCCTAGATTTGTATTAAGATATTTCTCTTTCATAATAATAAACCCTCAGAACTACTGCATTAGTTTTCTCACATTGGGTTTTTTCGGGGACTATTGTGTCCAAAAATAAGTGTGTCTTATGTATCTTTTTCTTTGCTCCGTTTTCTGTTTCATGAGATCAAATATTTAATTAGTGTAAGTTGCAGAAGTAATTTGCTTCAGTATTCAGAATAATAACTTGATGAATTCAATTTAAAAACAAGAAGGTGAAGTAGATTCAGATTTGTTGTAGTAGGGGTTCCTTTGAGTTTAAGAATTTTCACATGGTATTAGAGCATTGATTTTGAAACAGGGAGAGTGTTGGTCACTTTAATTGCTTATTAATTAAACAATCGAGTGCCACATAAATTGTCAACCCAGGGAAGTCTGATTATTTCAAAGGAAACTATGTATTATATGTCCTCAATCTTAATAGCACTAAAAGTTGTAGTACAAACAAATCACACCTCGTTTAAAGCTTCACTCTGTGTTACAGCAATTATACTCTATTGTAGATATCTAACAAGAGATGAATAATTGAACAGAAAGAATAAATCTGCAAAGGAAAACAATGGCTATGCTGTAACAGAGGATCAGGACCCTATCCCCAGAGCGGGAACCTTCAACACCTGCCTCTGTTTATCTAGTTCGCCAATTCACTCTGTAAACCTAATCACTGGTGAGACACTCATGAAATAACATCAATCAATTAAGAAAGAAACAGAGTTTCAGCAAAGGTAAAACAACATCCAGAAATAGTACTTGTCAACAAGGTATGAACAGAAATCACACTTAACACACTACAAGAAGATAATGGGTGAATCTTGTGATGAAGGTGGGCCTTGTCCTTCTCACAAGATTCCCCGGGAACCAAGAACTAAAATAAGATGTTCAGAAAAAAAATTTATTCATTCATCAATATACCATATTACAGAAAAGATTCAGTCTCGTTCCCTCAGCAAAAAACCTCTTGTTACAGTCTGTTCCTCCCTCTTCTAATGTAGATGTCTCCTATTTATAAAGAGGAGACATCTATTACAAAATATTTACATTATAGATTCTAGTTCAACCCATTATACGAAAATAGGGAAATTAGTTTCCCGTCAACAGAATGATGTTATAGTAATTTAGATTATGAACGTTACATCCAATGTAATAGCTTCCTCGGTGATCGATCGGGTTCCTCTATTGCTGTCAAGTTTAGTACGCAAATCTCAACTGTTTCAACTTCGAGATTTGTGTGCTGTTCTCGCTGTTTCAGCTTCGAGATTTGCATGCTGTTCCTGCTGTTTCAGCAACTGCAAAAGATAGTCCCGCCAACTTCAGGCAGTTTCAGCAATGTGGGCTGCACATCATTCTGTAATTGTTCAGCAACTAATCAACTTCAAAGATTAATTATGAAGACAACATGATTATATGTTAAATAATTAAACATATAGTGATGAGAAGAGTCACTGCATACCTTTGGAATAATTGAGTCAAAACACTAACAAGGGCTTTCAAATATGGGTTGAAAAGGGTGATATTATAAAAAAATGTATAGTCAGAAAGAGACAATATGAGGTCCTAACATCCCCCTAACTGAAAGGATTGCATGTCCCCATGCAACTTCTATTCTGAGTCTGAGTTGGAATACTGGGATGTACAGTGCAAATTACTTATGCAGTAAGTATAGAAAGTGTTGTCAACCATGTCTCTGAAACCTTGGACATTTTGAACTCTTTGCCATGCTGCAAGATCCTTCTTTTTGGACAACGTGAACTGAGCCTTGTATTGCTATCTTGGCAGCCATAGAAGAAGGAAGTGAAAGTGATAACCCAACCATTTCTCAGCACACTGTTGAATACATTTAACATAGTTAGGTATTCGTGAGATTGCTTCCTGAAGATTGAGAGGGTTAAAGGGATGGTACTCCCTTTTCTCCTTAGGGCAGTGTTCCCAGAATAGATTGTTTGCTTGTATGGCCAAAGTTCCCTTAGTTATGACATAATGTTGGCAGTCCTCCAAGACTGCTGCCTGTAGTTTTCTGATATGGTCAGTCATTCTTGGCTCTCGTAGAACCCATTGATGTTCAACAATAAAAAAAACGACATTCTGTGGCTCAGCGTGGATCCAGAGAAGGAAATTTTCTTCATTGTGTGTTGCTGACATGAAAGCATTTTGCCAGGTAAGCTGATTAGCCAAGAAAGAAACGAAGGCTCTAATCTAAATATCACCAACGAGAAGAATTAAACTAATCTTCCTATCTTCAGGCATGGCCTCATTATGAAGATAGAGTTCACATAACAAATTCTGTTCACTATTTGACGCTTCCTCAAAAGTCTCAATAAACTACTGAGGTGTAGAAACCTCGTGGGGTCATCCATCTCTGATCGCTTTCACTTGGAGGAATGCGAAACGTTCTCTCAGAAACACAGAATAATTAAAATATGGTTTTCTAGTGGCGAGTAATCTTTGAACCAGGTCAAAGATAAGAGACAGTCTGGTTTTCAGCTTTTTGTTTTCCTTGTGTTGTGCACGAGACTGTTCGAGGACTTGCCAATTTCTATATACATGATTCAACCATAATGATTTATGTTGCTGAAATGCCTTTTTTTGTGACAGATCATACTCTCTCTTCCATGTATCCCTCAGTTCTTGAAAACTGGAGGTCTGAGTGAAAACAGTCCTTACACATCGAGGCTCAGTCTGGGTACATACAGTATTTAAAGACTTTGGTGCTGGTTTTTCATCTGTAACAACTAGGGTAGGCCGGGGTAGTTGTGGTTTTATTTCTTCCTTAGAGGTCTTTGAAGGCCCTGCTGGTTCTTGTGTAACAACAGGGCGTTCCTTTTTAACTCTGATAGGAGTATATACAAGAGTGGATCCAAGCAACGAGGTTTTGATTATCTTATAACCGGCTCGAGAATAGAGATCACCACATTCACTGCACATGTATTTGTTGTGTCGATCCTTTTCTACACTCTTCTCCGCTGCAGATGCTACCTGAGCTAAAATATACAGATTGAGTTCTTTTTCATAAGCTTCCCTTGCCATCATTAACTCATGCTTATAAGCCTCAATCTCAGATTTCAAAAGCTCATTTTCTTCCTGAAGGGAGGCTAAAGTAACTGGGCCTTCTGTAGCAGTTGCAGGTTCCAGTGGATGGGAGGATCATTGTTCGGTGGCAGCTTCATCATTTGCATCCTCAACAGGTGGTTCTTGTGTAACAACCACATCTAGGTCGTCTACCTTTTGTTTCTCAACAGGTGGTTCTTGTGTATCACCTGTTAAGTCAGTGGCTGGTTCTTGTGGAGCAGCCACATGCTGATTGTCTTAGGTGTCTACTTTTGATAAATCAGCAGCTGGTTCTTGTGGAGTAGCTGCGTCTTCTGCAAGAAATGATGTCACAAAGTCCTGAACACTTTGCATTTCGGTACCCGAGGGTGAGGAAGGTAAGGATTCAGGGCCTGGCAGGGTACGGGGTTTTAGGATGATAGGTGAGGAATTTGGGGTGATGGTCTTAGTTGTTGTAGACGTCCTCGTTCATCTTCGAGGTAAGGAGGTAGGAAAAATAGTGGTTTTTCTCTTATGAACATTTTTCCTTAGGGTAGGGGGATTATCAGTAATAGCAGCTTCCTTAATTGGAGCCCTCGTTCTTCTCTTTAGTGGGGGTGCAGCCTTTTCTTGTTTCTTCCTTTTGAGCTTAATAATGGGGGTATTATCATCTGAATTATCACTGGGGATATGGACGATGGGAGTGGATGATTCAGCTACATAAGGGGTGGGGTCTATTGAGGATTTTCAGTGTCCAATTGGGGTGTTTCGGCTACTGGTTGCTGAATTTCAACAGCTTCCTGGAGATTTTCTTCTGCCGGTTGAGGGATTTCAGCAGCTTGCTGGGGAGGGTTGTCAAGGGGAGGGGGATTCTGCAGGGCAAAGCCCCTCTGGATTAGGAGCTGAACCAAGCAATGGTGCATGAGGGAGAGGAGTGGGTGCCTTGCATTCACGAAATAGTGTGACATATTCTTTAGACTGCCAAGCAGATAGTATGACATATTTAATAAACGACCATGTCTTAAATGATTCAACAACACAAAGTCGTGCTAGTACACTACCTGGTAACATCCTTCACAGGTGAAGTAGTGCTTGATGAACTCTGCAACCTCTAGCCATGGTGGTGGTAGTGAATGGAGTGCAACACCCCTGCCTTTAGGTTCGACCCGCTCCCCTCGTAGAAGAAAATCTTGTTGTGCGTTCGGAATGAGGTGTTTCCGACTGAACCAACGAATACCATTGGTTGGTAACCCTGAAACCTGCATTATATCCTCCTCTGTTACTGGAATTCGCACTCCCTGCATAGTAGAGTATCCTTCCTTCAAATTGCATGCGAATTCCAAAAGTTGCTGAGAATCAAAATCCGGGAGCCTTCGGAAATAGTCCACCCATCCTGCTTGTAGAAAAAATTGATATGCTTCCTGGTAAAGTTCCAATAGAGCTGTTGAGCCAGGTTCATGTCGAACAGCGTTTCCTCCCATAGTTACTGGTTCAGTAAAACACAGAGTACAGAGCCAAGTTACCACAGCCGAAACAGAGTAAGATGTTGCAAATGAGGTTATGACATAATAAGACAGAGACGGGGTGACGAGACACGACTGTGAAAAAAAACGACGGTGATTGGCATATCATGGAATGATTGCAATATTTTGGTATTCCCCCCAACTTCGGCTAAAATGATAAGTTTGAATGTACGGTGATTTCGGCAATCATATCGGGATCTTCTCATTAACTACAGTTTAATATTTACACATAAACATGCATACCTTCACGTTTTACCTTTGATTGTTGTGCAGCAAATATAATCTCGTCATTAATAGATCACCGATGGTCATGAAAAAGGGTGTGTGGTCTAAAATGCAGATGCAAATTAGAGCTTAATTTAATGTCAACCCGGGAAGGTAAACTTAGAAGTGCTTATCTAAAATATATAGATCTAGAAAGATTCCTAATAACTAATCAAGCCTAGATCTAACCATTGTTTGAGATCTATGATTCCCTTATAAGAATACTTTCTACAAGATCTCTTCCAACATTAGAACATCTGATAAGAAATCAAGAGCTGAAATGAAATAAACCTAGATCTAATAATTGTCTGAGATCTTACGGTTCTCTTACAAGAACACCTTCAAATAAGATCCTTCCAATATTAGAACATTTAAGAAAATTTGAAACCTGAAATCAAACAAAAACATAAAGTAAATTACAAACAAATAAGCATGCAAGTGAGGCCATGGGGGCCCTCCATAACTCCACCAACACACCACTTCAATGGAGAGTCAGATGTAGAAGCAAAATTGAAGTATAATCCTTTATTTCAAAATTCTAATATTACAAAAACTTCCAGATTACAAAAACTTCAAGATTACAAATGGAGGAGATTGTACTCCTATTTATACAATGGGATGAGTAACAAACTCATAATGATCATCCACTACTTTCCCAGAATATGATCCCACAAATCTCTCAAGCATTTTTAACTACTTTCCCATTATTACAAAATATGATCCACAAATCTCTCAATAAATCTCTCACATATCTTGGATAAGATATGCCAACCATGATTTTCTCCTTAGGATAAGATAAGATATGCCTCCATGATTTTCTCCTTAGGATAAGATAAGATATGCCTCCATGATTTTCTCCTTTGCATAATTATCTCCTTAATATGGTGGAGGAGATATTAATTCTTCACATATTTCCTACACATCACAAAACTCACATATTCTTGAGATATATATAAAAATATGTATATTTTCTAATAATTAATCATAAATTCACTTGTAATACAAAAATGAATAAAATGGAAAATAAGAAGGTGAAACCCAAATGTATGTATGAAGATGATATGATAAAAGGTCAATGGGATGATGAAATGTAAGGAATAGTGAAGAAAAATGTAGATGAAAATATGACATTTATGAGTCCCAACATCCTCCCCAACTGAACTTGTTGCATGTCCTCATGCAACCATGCATGGATCTCTTTAAGAACATTTGGCATTTTGAACTTTGGCTTTACATGATGATGTCTTTTAATAATGAATGTTTCCAGGATATGTGAAAAACATAAGTAACAATTTACATTTTCTTATGGTTGGTTCTTGTGTGACAACCATGAATACAGAGAATGTTGGTTCTTGTGTTAACAACATTCACTTTGTTTTCTGTTCTTTTTTCTTCAATAGTAATGTAAACACTCACTGGAAATCATAAGCTATCAATGTGCATAAGAAAGCCCTTTTGTAATATTAATGAAGCATGCCAATATTGCGTAGGAAGCAAAGTGCAACAAAGTATCATTGGAAAATAAATGTTGGTGAATGGTAAATGGAGTGATGGTGAAGAAATGGAATCATGGAAGTGAATATGTAGTGAATATAGTTCTCCCCCCCCACCAACTGAATTGGTTGCATGTCCTCATGCAACTTGACATGGTTCATGAAAGGAAATGTAGCATGGTGAAGGAATTTTCCAAAATATTCAAGTTAGCATATAAGGAATTGCATGATTAAAGATTAGAAAACAACATACCTTTACTTACCCAAGAATGATGAAGTATGCAAGAGGAATGTAGCTGCTGCTGCTGCTGGATCAGGAAAATGTGACCGGATGCTGGGAAATGAAGGAATCTAAACTGCTGACGCTGAATCATGGAAAAGATGAATGCTGAAAGTGAAACTGTTGTACTCTCATAGATCAGAATGTAACTGCTGAGGGAGTCGTGAAAAAGTGTATAGTCTTCACCTGCTACAAACCCGATGGTACAATTCTAAACATGCGAATGAATGTGTCGATGTCGAGCATGAATAGAAATCATTGGATTACCGGCCATTGATGTATGCCGTTAATCAATGCGAGGCAACTTACCATTGATGTCAATGAGTGCCAAGGTACCGGAGTACATCTTGCGAAGTGTGAATGGATGTGTCGAGGTCGAGCCACTTGCAAGATCTGAAGATCAAGGGACATTGATGTATTCCCATGATCGTCAGCGAGAGAACTTGCCATTAAGGCATGCAAGCCTCTAGGTACTCAAAAGGAACTCTAGTCTATTTCCCAGATAAGGTGCTGATGTCGATGGGGCAAGACTTGTTGAAAGGTGGGCCTTAAGGAATCCCACATCAGTCAACGTGAGTTTGTACAAAAAGATTTGGTAGGACTATAAATGAAAAGAATTCACGGACAAGCAATGTGGATCAGCATGGCGAGGAAAACAAGGTAATGTAATCATAGAAAGGGAAGGAGTTTTATTAAAAAGGAAAACTAGATGCAATGAAATGGATGTAAGGAAATGCATGGTGTATGAAGATGAACTCTTGCTGTGAAAAATGGATTTGGAAATGTCAGGCTTTATGGATTTACAATTGGTGGAATTCAGAATCTGCTTCAAAAAGGGAGGTGCAAAGTAATAGTTGTGGAGTTGGATTTGTCTTTAGAATCTTTCATGAATTTAGTCTTTGGAAGACCAATTGTCGTCACAATGTAATCTCCTTATGATCACTTGATTATCCTGTAACCTGTAAAAAACTTGGCACAAAGAAAACATAAGTGTGCTCAAGAAGAAATGGCCATTTCCTTCATGATTCTTACGCAAAAATTTCATACCAAATAAAACATATTAAGGACAATCAAAGTGTTAAAATTGACTTTACCATGATATTAAAATCAATCCATTCTTAAAATAACCATGAAAAGTAATACTCCCTGTTTGGGTCAGATGAAATATGCTCGGCAAAAAGATTGGCATTAGAAAGATCTGTTGTGGTCTGTATATTAGTATGTCATATAAAAGCATTCAACAGAAAGATGTTATGAGTTTAATGCCAACTTGAAGCTATCGAAACAAGATAATCATCATTTATAGAATCCTCCAATAATAAATCGATCCTCAAAATTTGTTTCCAAATGTTCTATTTTTTATTTTTTATTTTTGACCTGCATGAATTTTGTGAATTTATTTTATTTTTTTTTTTTTTTTGATATAATATATATTATATATATATATATAATATTATATTATATTTTTAAATATAAAAAGAAAGAATGAAATTCAATTTTTGATCTTGCTTCATCAGTTAAGAAAGGTAATACAGCCAACATCAAACAAGGTTTATTTATGAAGCATTAGAAGTTCGAAAGGCAGCTTAGTGGTGTAGATGATGCTCAAACAAAGATCCTATCTAACTGTTTTCACAAAGTAGCGGCAAGCTTAAATCTTTATTATATTGAACATGTAATTCCCTATACTCCTATTTCGTTGCAGATTCCAAACACACAAGAGAAAGGAGAGTAAATTATATTCCTGCTTGTATACTCCTAGCCTGTGAGTTTAGTGTTCTTAAAAATGTAACCTCTTTTTCTCATTGAAACATTGAGGATGTGAAAAAGAACATTACATAAATGCAACTGAGTTCGGTTTCTTACTTGTTTACTTGCTGCAACAATGACAGTGATCAGTGCATGCTTATCTGCTCTATCAAAGCCAGTCTTATTTTAAGTGACCTACTCCCACATTTTCTTCAAGGTACACTAGACGAAATCATCAGTTCATGATCTAGAATGGAGATGGAGGGATCTATACGTTCTTAATATTCCATGAATTTTGGATATTTTTGTATGATTGGATTACATGCTTCATTGGCCAGTAAAAATAGTTTATAGGAAGCTTTAGTGAAGCATAAAATTTTATTATATGCGATTTACAGGACATGGCAAATTCATCAAGTATCCATGAGCATATTTGCAATTGATGTTGGGAGATGGCGTTTCAATAGATAATTGTATTTGATGCATGGATCCACGAAGTGGAGGAGGCGATGCGATTAGCAGAAGGCATTGAATCACGTATTATGCAGCGAGGTTCTTTTCAGGCAGTTGGAAGGGATCCCAACTCTGTCCTGATAGGAGCCCAGCGTAAGCTCATGCTCTTGGCTATCAAGCTCAACCGCTTGGAATCTCCTCTTCAGAATCCGTCCTGAGTGAGAGGGATTTACACAGCCGCAAAGATATGATTCTTGACATGTAACAACGCACAAAGCAAATGGCAATCAGCTTATCCACCTCACAGAGCCTTCAAAAGACAGATGTACAAGACCGTTTTTATTCACGCAGTTACCAAAATAGGGTACCGAAGAACCGTGATTTCCTCTTAGCCAATTAAGAATTTAAGCAAACAATTTCTGGGTTATGTAATTTATTCTATTGTGCAAAAAACCCATGTCTTCGTTTGTCTAGATTTTCCCTGTTTTGATCACAAACTTCTTTTCAAAACTAACGTTTTTAAGGGGTTGCGTTTTTAAGGGGAGGGATACTCATTTGCTTTCCTCAGTTTGGTAGTTTTGGATCGTTGGAAGAGCATGGATTTGCAAGGAATAGGTTGTGGGTAATTGATAGCTACCTTTCACCATTGCCAGCTACAAATAATGTGTCAACTGTTGACCTTATTTTGACTCCGACATAGGAAGATTTGAAGATGTGGTCTCGCAGTTTTGATTCCGGCTACGGGTGTCTCTAGGTCCTGGGAAGCTGACATTGATTCCTCGTGTGAGGAATGTTGATACTAAGCCTTTCTGTTTTACATTTTCCCTACATACTTACTTATCAGTGTCAGGGATAAGTGAAGTGCGAGTGGAGGGTTTGGAAACTCTTGACTATTTTGACAATTTACACCAGAAGGAACGATTTACAGAGCAAGCTGATGCTATTACTTTTGATGACGAGGTGGATAGGATGTATCTGAGTAATCCAACTAAGATTGCAGTCATTGATCACGAAAAGAAAAGGACGTTTGAATTGAGGAAAGAGGGTCTGCCTGATGCAGATTAAGTGCAGAACGCAGAAACTGAAAGAAACATGTCATTCATGTGATGTTTATTTCTGCCATTTGGGGACAAGTATTCAAATGATAACATGACCACTGTGCCTTCTGTCTCTAGGATAAGTCAAATCCGTTTTTTTTTTTTTTAAACTAAAATTTAAAAAGACTAAGTTTTAAAAAAAAAATTAAGATGATTTTTCACTCACTCACAAAATTCTTTATTGTCGCATTGCAGATTAGTTCTCCAGCAAGAGTATTTTTTTATTCGGAAATAAATCAATAGATTTTCTGATCTTCCAAATCGCACGAAGCGCGGGAAGAGAGCATACTAATCTCTTGATTTTTTGTTGATGCAAGTTAGCATGGATGGAGGAAACATAATTAAGATTTGCAACAAAAAACACAATTAAGATCTGCGACAAAACCTTGCATTATCTACACTCTTTCTGCAATGTCACGGGGGCGTTTAGACTCTCGGAAGACATAATCTTTCCGATAATCAGGCTCCTGGCTCACCCGTGATACAGAAACAAGACATAGAAATGCAAAAATGTGCCACTGAATTTATTCATGATGATTTATTTTTGGAAAACAAAACTAAAAACTTCTAATGAGATCTCATTTTTATTTTTCTAATCTATTCTACATTAATTTAAGAGATGTTTTATTTTCTAAGTAAAAGCATGCTTCCAATGAAGCCATCTACAGACTAAAAATTCGAACATGCTCACATCAATATTTAAAAATTTTACATTATGTTTTTCAAGTATGTGAGAATCATGTCTTAGAGTTGGCTCAAGGTTATTGTCCTTGCTCTCCAAGAAGTACCTGTTCAACATTGTCAAATCCCTCATCCGTAGATGGATTAGTGAGAAATGGGGGGTTTAAAATAAAAACTAAATTTAAATTATCTATGTGCGAAAATGAAAAAAAAAAAGAATGATCCAAACTTTGAACTCCTTTACGAACCTGATGTCACCAAGTACCACAAATTAGTCCATAAAAACAAATGCATAAAATAAATACTAAATCCTTCTAGTTGCACTTCCCCGGCAACGGCGCCAAATTTTTTTATTTTTCTAATCTATTCTACATTAATTTAAAAGATGTTTTATTTTCTAAGTAAAAGCATGCTTCCAGTGAAGCCATCTACGGACTAAAAATTCGAACATGCTCACATCAAGATTTAAAAATTTTACATTATGTTTTTCAAGTATGTGAGAATCCTGTCTTAGAGTTGGCTCAAGGTTATTGTCCTTGCTCTCCAAGAAGTACCTATTCAACATTGTCAAAGCCCTCATCCGTAGATGGATTAGTGAGAAATGGGGGGTTTAAAATAAAAACTAAATTTAAATTATCTATGTGCGAAAATGAAAAAAAAAGAATGATCCAAACTTTGAACTCCTTTACGAACCTGCTGTCACCAAGTACCACAAATTATTCCATAAAAACAGATGCATAAAATAAATACTAAATCCTTCTAGTTGCACTTCCCCGGCAATGGCACCAAAATGTGTGGTCTAAAATGCAGATGCAAATTAGAGCTTAATTTAATGTCAACCCGGGAAGGTAAACTTAGAAGTGCTTATCTAAAATATATAGATCTAGAAGGACTCCTAATTTGTCCAAGATCTTAAAATCCCCTTACAGGAACATATTCATTAAGATCTCTTTCAATGACTAATTAAGCCTAGATCTAACAATTGTTTGAGATCTATGATTCTCTTACAAGAATACTTTCTACAAGATCTCTTCCAACATTAGAACATCTAATAAGAAATCAAGAGCTGAAATGAAACAAACCTAGATCTAATAATTGTCTGAGATCTTACGGTTCTCTTACAAGAACACCTTCAAATAAGATCCTTCCAATATTAGAACATTTAAGAAAATTTGAAACCTGAAATCAAACAAAAACATAAAGTAAATTACAAATAAATAAGCATGCAAGTGAGGCCATGGGGGCCCTCCATAACTCCACCAGCACACCACTTCAATGGAGACTCAGATGTAGAAGCAAAATTAAAGTATGATCCTTTATTTCAAAATCTTTAAGGTTACAAAAACTTCCAGATTACAAAAACTTCAAGATTACAAATGGAGGAGATTGTACTCCTATTTATACAATGGGATGAGTAACAAACTCATAATGATCATCCACTACTTTCCCAAAATATGATCCCACAAATCTCTCAAGCATTTTTAACTACTTTCCCATTATTACAAAATATGATCCCACAAATCTCTCAATAAATCTCTCACATATCTTGGATAAGATATGCCAACCATGATTTCCTCCTTAGGATAAGATAAGATATGCCTCCATGATTTTCTCCTTAGGATAAGATAAGATATGCCTCCATGATTTTCTCCTTTGCATAATTATCTCCTTAATATGGTGGAGGAGATATTAATTCTTCACATATTTCCTACACATCACAAAACTCACATATTCTTGAGATATATATAAAAATATGTATATTTTCTAATAATTAATCAT
>APFE030837874.1:0-19539 GCA_000404065.3 Pinus taeda | reverse complement strand
TCGCAGTTTTGACCATTTCTGAGCACGTTTTTAGTGGAGAACTTCTGGGAGATGATGTAATCAGCTGACCTTGTTCCTTTAGGCAGTGAAGCAACACTTTTAGGGACTTAGGATCCCTCAGTTTATGGACATTTATGATTGGGGTTGCAGTGCCCAAAAATGTCTATAACAACATGCTAAAATATAATCCATGTCTCTGCTTTTTTCACTGGTTTTGAAGGGTATACATGCTCTCTCCTCAGCATTTTATTCTAATTCTAACTTTGAGTATATTCTTGTGTAAGCCGGAGGGCTTCTTTACACAATGGTTGATAGAAATTTGGAATATGTTACATCTTCTTCCTTCTTGCTCTTCACTTATGCTATATACCTGAGCTCCTCCAAACAAGTAGTAACTTGTGGGTCAATGACTATTAGTCCAAAGAGACTAAGAACTATTGCAAAATGCAAGGTATAGATTCATAGAAACCCACTAATTAATTTTTCTAACCTTTTAATCCAGTTATTGGTATATGGGATCTGATTCAACCCCGTGTTTTTGTTTTTCAATGAAGGTTGGTTAAACATTGGGGGAATATGGTTCCCACTATACAAAACGTATTCATCAGAGAGGCTCTTCTCTTCCCTGCAAGGCAAGTCATCCTCAACCCATTAAATGCAACGCAAGATTCCAATCTATGTACAGTAATGCACCCAATCCAGCTTCTTGGTGGGAGTTGTCATGGGAGGCCTGAACAACATGGATCGATTTCCTGAAGACCGAATTGATTACGAGAAAATTATACTATAGAGAGCTATCAGCACTCCAAGAACCCAAAGCCCAAGTTCCATGGAGCTTCCCATAACTATAGAGATGCTCTCTCCAAAGCCATACTTTTCTATGAAGACCAGTGCTCACACAAGCTCCATGACAGTCAACGTATGACTTGGAGAAGAGACTTTGCTCTATAAGATGGGTTTTCTCAACATGTATGCAATCATTCCTTTCATGTGTTATACTACTATTGTCATCTTTTCTTCATGTTTTTTATAGTATTCCCTATAGGCCATGGTATATAGATGCATACATGCATAATTTTTAATAGGTTATTTGGTTTATTGGATTTTCTTAGTGCCAGTTAAAAGAAGAAAGTATTCTATCTTCGTCCTATAAACCTTAAGGGGAAAGGTTACATTTCATTTCAGTAATGCTTTGGAGTTTTGGTGTTTGGAATTGATTTGCATTAGTCCCACCTATGTTGTGTTCTATCCTTAATATTTGCAATGTGGATAAGTGTTTGTATTATTCTTTGCCTTAGAAATAGGACCAGGTTGAACAAGAACTTATTTTTTAGTAAGGATCCAAAGAGATTCAAAAACTCGAGCTGGGTGTTTATAGACAATTGGTTTCATTTCAGTTCTCATTGTTGTAGAGTTTGTTTTTTCATGCATTAGATTATGAAATCTAGCATTCAAAAGAGACATATTGCTTGTACTTCCTTGGACTTCCCTATAGTGTTATTAACAAGTCAATTCCTGTGAAGATCATGAAATTTGCAATGCACCCAATCCCAACATCTTAGTGGGAACTGTGGTGGGAGGCCAAGACAACATGGATCGATTTCCTCATGACTGAAATGATTACGAGCAAATTATATTGTAGAGAGTTATCAACGCTCCAAGGACACAAAGCTCAAGTTCCATGGAGCTCCCCATAACTATAGAGATGCTCTCTCCAAAGCCATACTTTTCTATGAAGGCTAACGCTCAAGCAAGCTCCCTGGCAATTAACGTATGACTTGGAAAAGAGACTCTGCTCTGTCAGATGGGTTTTCTCAGCATATATGCAGTCATTCCTTTCATGTGTTATACTACTACTGTCATCTTTTCTTCATGTTTTTTAAAGTATTCCCTATAGGGCATGGTATATAGATGCACACATGCTTAAGTTTTAACAAGTTCTTTTGTTTATTGGATTTTCTTAGTGCCATTTAAAAGAAGAAAGTATTATATCTTCATCCCATAAATCTTCAGGGGAAAGATTCCATTTCATTTCAGTAATGCATTGGAGTTTTGGTGTTGGGAATTGATTTGCATTAGTCCCACCCGTGTTTTGTTCTATCCTTAATATTTGCAATGTGGATAAGTGTTTGTATTCATCTTTGCTTTAGAAAGACTAGGTTGAACTATAACTTATTTTTTAGTAAGGAGCCAAAGAGATTCAAAAACTTGAGTTGGGTGTTTATAGACAGTTGGTTTTATTTCAATTCTCATTATTGGAGAGTTTGTTTTTTCATGCATTCGACTGTGAAATCTAACATTCAGAAGAGACATCTTGCTTGTACTTCCTTGGACTTCCCTATAGTGTTCTTAACAAGTCGATTACTATGAAGATCACGAAATTTTCAATGCACCCTGTTGTAGCTCCCAGAGACAGCCTCGGAATGCTTACAAGACTAGTGCCTGGGCACATCTAGATTTGTGTGTCTCAAATGATTTACAGGAAACTAGAGACATCACTTATGTGCTATAGATACATATATTTATAGGAAACGGGTTGGTTCATTTATCCAAAGAAATAAGACATGGATTTATAGTACTTCTTCACAGGTTCACATCTCAGAAATATGCAATAAAATAATGGAGAACAAGTATTTAAAGGGCTTACAGCTTAATAAGCTT
This sequence comes from Pinus taeda, assembly GCA_000404065.3. Classification (NCBI taxonomy): domain Eukaryota; kingdom Viridiplantae; phylum Streptophyta; class Pinopsida; order Pinales; family Pinaceae; genus Pinus; species Pinus taeda. The sequence goes on along the minus strand of APFE030837874.1, from coordinate 16,878 downwards.
TTGTAGGGAAGATGAGAGAGGACAAAGAGAAGGAGCAACCCATCACATAGATCATAAGCCTTCAAGACTTCTACACTTAACACATAGAGCTTGAGGCATTAAGGATTTCTATACTTATTTGAGTTACAAGCAGAAATAATGGATGAGAGAGGAGTTAAATGTTATGATTCATGTCTTGTAGATTTAAAGATATGATTTCAATAGTCCACATAGGTATATGCATCAACAATATTCAGACTAGTGAATATGTGATATAATTACAGGCACTTGCATTCACATATCAATACAAATAAATCTATGAGGAAGCTTGAAATATTTCTAGCAGTTATAATTGCGTGAATACAGAGAAGAAATATGAACACAAAATGGTTTTTAACAAAGGGAACACATATTGTAATTCTTGAAGAGGGAATCACCACCATTCCCTTAATATTCTGATAAATTTGTGTTACAAAGAGATACAGTCTGAAATAGCATGCAGTGTTTTTTATAGAATTTTTGAACCTTTTTTAAGTCTTGTTTTCCCCTATTTATTTGGAGAAGGGAGCAAGAACATTCATCACATCAAAAATATCTATGGTCTAGATTCAGTTGTCAGGTCGACTAGCTATATCAGACATAAATGGCTCTATGGTCCAAAAATATTACAGAATTAAATGCCTCCTTGGAAGGAAAGCAAATTGGAGGACATCAAAATAAATATCAGTCAAAGAGAAGCATTAAATTGTCTTAGTGCCCATCTTGGTAATAGATTCTGCTACAAATTGTAGTTGGATCACTGTATGGCCTCTCGTGTTGCTCAACTATTTCCCATCACTTCCACTTTTACTACTCAAAGGCCTTCCTCTATGGAGTATGGGTTGGGTCAACTGTAAGTGCCCGTATCTATGATCCTTTGTTGTGTAGAGGGATGGGGCTCCATGCTGAGCCATCAGTCTTCCTAAGTCTCGTGTACTTCTCCATTGTTGCGCCATGCTCCATTTAAGTCTTTAGTTGCTAGCCCATCTGCCCATTAAAACTCTGCTAGACACTAACAGAGCTTTGAAAATATTGGTGTCGTGTATTATGATGTAATAAGGACGACCTTCCAACGCGGGCTTTTAACACAGGAACATCATGAAACAGGCGAGCCCAACTACCCTTTAATCCCTTATGCTTTTAGCCCCTTTGTGATTCTTCCTTCATGTGATTGGGGGCTCGAAGCTTTTAACTGATTCTCGGGGGCCTTTTCCTTTATAATCTTGAAAATATTTTGATAGCCCCTTACACCACATCGGCAGATATCTCGGACACAAAAAAACCTTATGAAATATGACCTATTAAATATCGCATCCAGGGTCCTTTTTCTTTGTTACTCGGAATTCCACATCTTGGCGTTGAATGCACTTTTCCTTAACTTTCTCCTCTAGGTAGCTGCAATTGCCAATATGTGGTATGACGTCATCGTTTCCACGCATCACCTTGTGCGTGGTGACACGTGTCTCCTGGAAATGGCCCCATAACACCCCTAAAAACGTTGAAACTGAATGACACATGTCATCTACCATGTGAAAATCTGTACTGCCACATGTCCTCTGTATTACCATGTCATTTATGACGTCAGCTACCTTGTTAGCTCTGAGGAACAATCATATGCCGCCACGTGGCCCCTATAGGAGAGAGAAAAAGACCTGCCTGACCCTGTTTTTGTAGGCATTTCCTTTGTGAATGAGTTTCGGCCCTCCCTGGTGATTTTGCACTAAATCACAATATCGCAAACTAGCAAGGTTTTTGGGGAGGTAGCCCCTCTGTTCCTGTGATCGCCGATAATGCGGGATTGCGAGATTTGGGATTTTGCATCGCCAATATGTCGTACGGCCACGTGGAGGAGAGAGAGAAAGGGGTGGCCTTGCCTTGGTTTTACCATGTTTTTCCTTTGTATTTGGTTTTCGACCTCCTGACACTTTAACACTAAGACCTAGATTTATCGGTGATCCCCCCCCCCAAAATTCCTTAAGGATGGCCCATTGGTATTATGGGGGCCATGTGGGATGCGAGTTATGGGACTGTTGTGACTATGGGACTGCGAGGTAGCAAAGATGCGAGATTCACTATGCCTTGGGCACCAGCCTCAGATAAACAGTACCGCCACGTGGAGGAGAGATAAAGGGCCCATCCATCACTGTCTTTGCATGCATTTCCTTTGTAAAATGAAATCGGCCCCTCCCCCACTATTAACACTATTGGTGTATCCCCCACCACCCGTAATTCCTTAACAATGGCCCATTGGTATTGCAGGGGCCATGCAACACTGTGGGATGCGGGATTTGCCTACCGCCGATCGTCAGTAAGCCTATGAACTCTCGGGGCCCGCCGATATGTCCGATAATTTGTGCAGGACTGCGGGGTTGTTGATATGTGGGATTGCAATGTGCAGGGCTTATTGTGCCCGGGGCCCCCGATATGTGATATTTTCCCTCATACTTAGTCATTTTCTTGGTTTTCAAGGCTTTCCAAGTGTGACCTTCAACATGCTCTAACTTCCGATCCAGAAGTCCATTCTTGGACTTCTATATACCGTAGGAAATCTCTTTCCAGGCACTAGGAAATGGAGAGGGTTTGATTAAGCTCTGATATATTCTATGGCCTAGGAAAGTGGCTCCAAACTTCACTGCTCTTAGGCAACCTTGACCAATTGAAACCTACAATGTAATGAGTGACAACATTGGATCCAACTGGGAACAGTGCCTTTTTGGAAAGGTGTTAAGGACCTGCAGACCAGTAGCTTTTCCTTCCATTGGGCATGGAGTCATTCTTAAACAAAATATAATTATGTGAAAAAGGACTTTTTTTACAATAAACTGAAAAATTCAAATAACAATTTCAACACACACACTGGATATTTACAATGATCAAGAGATAGATATCTCTAATTTTGAAAATAAAATTTTAGGAACTGACCATTTACAGGAAGTTCCAGTAGTTAACCATCCAATTTTTCAAGCATGTAAGTGTTATTTCCCCTTTCTTCTGCAATCTTGAAGGGGTCGAACCATAGCGGATCAAATTTTCCATGTTTGCCTTTGTCTTCTCGTTGGACATCCCACCTAAGAACTAAATCTTCTTACTAAAGAGCTTTCTCCTTAGCCTTCTTATCGAACATAGATTTCATCCTTTGCTGGTAGTTTGACAATTTGGTCCCCACCTGCTCTCTGTTCTCGTGAAGCTCCACAAGCTGATTTATCCTTCTATTCAAGGCGCTTGGCTCTTCCTTGGCTTCTTGTAGCAACTTAGCTACTAGAATTTCTAATTTGATCGGGAAGACGGTAGCCTTGCCATATACTAGCTCAAAAGGAAATTTCCTAGTGGATCTTTTGGGCGTTACATGGTTAGTCCACAGAGAAAAATTCAATTGGGAGTCCTTGCTCCTTTGATTTTCAGTGATGGTCTTCTTTAGAACCCTCACCACAATTTTATTAGAAGACTCATCCAAGCCATTCCCTTGAGGGTAGTATGTAGTGGAGTGTCCAATAATGATATTGAATTTATGGCAGAAGTTGGTGAACTTGACATATTTGAAGACCTGTGCATTATCAATGATGGTTTTAAAAGGACACCCAAAGCGGGATAGCATATTCTCCTCCATGAATTTTATCACCACTAAGTGAGTAGCATTTCTAGCTGGGATAGCCTCTACCCACTTGGTGAAATAGTCAGTGGTTGTTAAAATCCATTTGTGTTGGCCACTGGATGGTAGGTTTATGTGTCCAATGAATTCCAGTCCCCACTGTTGAAAAGGCTCCTCTACGTGCATAGGAATCAGGGGGAGAAGAGCAAACTTTTGTCTTTCAGCAAGTAATTGGTATTTTTTATACGACTTGACCTTAGAATAAACATATCCAAACATCGTGGGCCAGTATAATCCTACCTTGAGGATTTTATGTGATGTTGTCTTCCAACTGTAGTGTCCTCCACATACCCCCCCATGGAAATCCTCAATCATTTCATGGGTTTCTCCCTCAACCAAATATAGCATTAATACCTGCATCGGGTCCTTCCAGTAGAACGGTCCATTGAATATAATGTATTTTTGTGTCTGCAATCTAATACTCTGGTATTTAGATCTATCCAGTCCCAATGGGCATCTTAGGAATAAGAGGTAATGAACAATGTTCTTATACCTAGGTGATCCCTCATATTTGGCATAGATATTTTGCTCAGTTTTTTTAATTCTGCTCTGGTGATCCTCTGGTCTACCTTCCTCTGTGATCAGGCTTATCCCTAGAGCTTGGTAGTTGGATTCAAATAAAATCTTTGCCAACCCCTGGTGTTTGATGAGCTTTGTAGGCTTTATTTCTAGCTCATATTCTTGTATTTTAGTTATCCACCTACCCCTCTTTCATTCATTGTCTCCTTGCACCAGGATGTCCTTGACTGCAGTCGTTGGGACAAACATTGTGATTCCTAGTTGCAACACATACATACGGAATGACTGTAGTGCATAGGCTTGTTTCTCCAATATATTGTATTTCAGCTCAACATCCCTTAGGACTTGGCTAAAAAAGGCAATGAGCTACTCATAACCTTCTTTATTTTTCTGTAATAGCACAACAACAATAGTATGTGGAGAGGCGAAACAAAATATGTAGAAAGGCACTGAATAGTTGGGGCTAACTAGTATTGGGGCCTCAACCAAAGCTTCTTTGATTCTAGTGAAAGAATCACGGGGGACAGAACTCCACTTGACTTCATTCTCCTTCTTGAGAATGGTTGTAATACCTTTGACTATCTCAACATAGTTGGGTATGAATCGCCTTAAAAAAAATTTCCTCCCCAAAAAGGCTTGGACTTGTTTCTTATTTCTGGGCAAGGGAATATGGCTGATGGCTTTGACTCATTCAGGACCAATCTTTACTCCTTCCTGTGCTACTATGTGTCCAAGAAGCTTCCCCTCACTTAGGGTGAACTGAGATTTCTTAGGATTCAGAGAGAGACTATACCTTCGGCACTTCTCGAAGGTGAGCTTTAAATGGAAGATATGCTCTTCATCAGTCTTAGAAGAGACTGTGATGTCGTCTAAGAAGACTACCATGAATTTGTCTTGCTCGCCTATGAAAGCTATGTCCATAACTCTCTGAAATGTGTCCCCTACATTTATCAACCTGAATGGCATGCGGGCATACATGAATGTTCCCCACGAAGTGGTGAAAGCAGTCTTTTTCTAATCCTTAGGGTAGATTGCAAATTGGTTATATCCAGAGAATCCGTCCATCATGGACATTTTGGTTGCACCCACTACCTTCTGTAATATATTATCTATCTTGGGCAGAGGGTAGTTATCTTTTAGAGAAGCCCTGTTTAGATTCCGAAAGTCCACACATAGCCTTATCTCTCCGTTATTTTTCCGGACATGGACCAAATTGGCTACCCACTCAGAGTATATTAAAGGTACTATGGTCTTGGTCTGCAATAGCTTCCTTACCTCCTTTTCAATGGAGGGGAGTAAGAGTGAATTTATCTGTTTGAGTTTCTGTTGCAAGGGTTTATCCCACTCTTCAAGGGAATCTTATGTTGAATGATATTAGTATCAAATGATTTTGAATCATCATAAGAACAAGAAAATACATCTTTATAAGTTTTGAATAGATCTAAATACCTTTATTTGTATTGCAAGGGTATTTCTTTGGATAGCTTGATCGTCTGGGGTTCCTCCTCTGATTCGATGTTGCAGTCTTCTACTTTCTCATCCTTCTCTGTGGCAATTTGTTTGGAAGCTATGTCATCTTTATTAAATAGTCTTTCTGGTGGAACAAGTCCATGAGGGATGGTGTTCCCTTTAGTTGCAAAACTTTTTTCCCCGCCATTGTGTCTTTCCACGAAGTGGCTTCTTGTTTTGTTTTTTCTTCTTCTTAATCAATGGTGGAGTGGGTGAACTCCCCAACCACTTCTATGAATCTTTTCACCTGATTTTCATCTTCGAATTCCTGCTAGTGTTTGACATTATCAAGTATTGAATGCATGTGTGTGATTTCTATCTCATATCTGAGGAGTGGATTCTGTGGGGGCATGAAAGTGCTTGTAGCTACCGCAAGAGAGTCGGCCCTCTTGTTTTCTTTCATAGGTAGAAACTGGATGTTAAAGTCCAGGAAGAAATTGTCGATTAAGTCCCACACTTCATTTCAGTATGTCCTCAACCTGGGATGTTTGGGTTGGCATTGGTCTCAGATCTGCCTTACGACTAGCTTAGAGTCTCCATAAATCAATAGGCATTCAATGTTCATATTTCTTTTCGTTTGTAACCCAAGGAGAAATGCTTCATACTCCGCAACATTGTTAGTCACCTCAAATTCAAGCTTCAATGAGAGGGCTATCATGATGCCTTTCGGAGATACCAACAATATTCTAGCTCCATTTCCCTCTTTTGAGTTTTCTCCGTCGAAGTACAATTTCCATGCTTCATTTTCATTTACTTGCTAGTATTTCAACTCCCTTGTCAGGTGTATCGATGCTTCTTCTAAGAGGTTCTGATCTTCTTCTAAGAATAGGTAGGAGAGGTCGCTTTCTTTTCCATGAGCTAGGGAGTTTTCTGAGCCTTTAGCTGGAGTCACGGTTTTCACAAACCTGGATTCTTTGTACAACCTCCTTTGCTCACCTCCAAAAGCGGGAATGGTGGCATAAGTCAGATCTAGATTGATAAAGCCACCCACCTTGGAACCCCAAGATATGGATAAGAGAATTCCAAAATGAGGACGTATATCAGCCACCACTATATCCATTACCACACTTTTCACCAGGATCTGAGCCAGGTTTACCACCAGATCCTTTATCATGCACAAGCATTTGACTCTCTTGGAGTCAAAGAAAGACAGGTCCTTGTATGGTCTGGTGATCTCAAAACCCACTTGTTCCATTACTGATAATGGCATGAAGTTGTGTGATGCCCCAGAATCCATCATGCAGTTATGCAACAAAAGGTCATGGATCACCAAAGTCACATAGAAAGGCACAGTAGAAGGGTCCAACTCTTCCACATGCGACCCGAAAACAACCATGGGCCTCTCCTCTTGGAGGTTCAAACTATCATGGGTTGGTGTCGAGGTGACTGGATGCATGAATTGATAGACTTGGGCCTTGTAATTAGGCTGCTTTAGAAGCTCAGTCAAAGGAATAGGAATTTTTACCTTTTCTAGCTCCTTCTAGAGATTGAATGTGGGTTATGCCTTTCTATATCTCCTGGCTCTGTTATTTCTCCCTTCCCATTGGCATTTTTAGGCAGAACAAGTGTCTCCTTTTATGTGTGTCCCTTAGGACCATTTATTTCCTTATCTACAGATACTCTTGTCTTGGGTGGGTCAGGATGGAGCTTACCTTCCCCTTTGTCTAGTGTGGGAGTAGAAACTTGGGGAGCATTTCCTTGGTGCTTTGGTTCTCTTAACCTCCTCTTTAAATATCTTAGATTATACTTACGTTGGGGTTGTGTTTGATGAACTCTGCAAAATGTTTGCAATAATAATCTGTTATGCTCTTGACCTGTGAGAAGATATCAAAATACCAAATATGCGAAGAAATATACCCAGAACATAGAACAATAAGAAATAACAGCATGTATTTTATTATTCAGAAAGGAAAGCAATGTTCACTTGCCTCTTTGAGGGGGCAACCTCCAATAGAGCTAGGCTCAATTACAAAATAAGACACGACGCTCCTCGAGGAGAGTCTCTATCCTTTATATAGGATTCATACATGCAATACCATGGGTCAGTACCATGGTTCTTATTAATACCATCTATCTAATACGATGGCCCATTTGCAACTCACTGTGGTCCGTTCTTTAAATGCGGGTCAACCACTTACAATTATTAATATGGGCTTTATTGACTCTTTACTCAACTATAACTATGACTCGACCCTATTACATAAATAAGGGGGTTAGGGTTGGACCCTAACATGCCCTCCCCCATAAAAATAGCCTTGTCCTCAAGGCTGAAGCTGCGGAAACTACTGAAGGATAGTGGCTAGTTCCCAGGTCGCATCTTCTAGAGAGGTGTCTTTCCACTTGACGAGGACTTCCTTGATCGTGTGGCTGCGCAGATTCTGTTCTCGCGTGTCAAGAACCTATTCAGGTTGGAGCCAGATTGAACCTTCTTCATCCAATTATAGTAGACTGGTTTGAATTCGGAAATATTTCCCAATCACTTTCTTGAGGCATGAGACATGGAAGACTGGATGGATTTTTGCAATGGGTGGAAAATCTAGCTTGTAGGCTACTTCTCCAATGCGCTGAAGTACTTGATACGGTCCGTAGAATTTTGGAGATAATTTTTGACAACCCTTGTCTTTGAGGGATGTTTGCTTATATGGTTGTAGCCTCAAGAATACCTAATCCCCTTCCTGAAATTTTTGTTTTGAATAATGTTGATCTACCTGTTGCTTCATGCGATTTTGAGCTTGATGGAGATTCTCTCTGAGGTGGGCCAGCATGGTTGTGTAGTTCTGTAGGTTGATCCACTGCTTGTACCTTTGAGCATCCCTGGATATAAGAAGTAGGTGAAGGAGGGAGTTGACCATAAACTGCTTCATATGGAGTCATTTTGGTGGTGGCATGATAGTTAGTGTTATACCACCATTCAGCTAGAGGTAACCACTGGACCCATAAATGTTGCTTTTCTGAAGTGAAACACCTAAGGTAGGTCTCTAGATATTTGTTGACTGCTTCAGTTTGACCATCAGTTTGGGGATGATAGGAAGTACTGAGTTGTAGTTGGGTACCTTGTAGCTTGAAGAGTTCCTACCAAAAGTTACTAGTGAATATCGGGTCACGATCAGACACAATGGAAGTGGGCATGCTATGCAATTTGAAGATCTGGTCCATGAAAGATTGAGCCACCAAAGCTAGTGTAAAATAGTGGCATAGGGTGTAAAAATGAGCATACTTAGAAAGTCTATCCACAACCACCATGATGACTGACTTGTTGCCTAACTTCGGAAGACCCGTAATGAAGTCCATAGAAACCTCCGTCCAAATTGACGCCTGGATGGGCAATGGCTGTAATGTGTCTGGGGATTTGACTGTTTCTCCTTTGTGGCGCTGACACACGTCACTCTCAGCTACAAAAGTAAGAATGTCCTTTTTCATGCCCATCCAAAAGAATGAACGTTGAGTGTGAGAATAAGTCTTCTAAAAGCCTGAATGGCCTGCAGTGGGAGATGAGTGCAACTCCGCCAAAATGCGACTTTTGAGGGTGGATGTTGGTGATATCACTACTTTGTCCTTGTAGCGAAGAATCTCATCCTGCCAAGAGTAGCCCACTATGGAATTTGGATCCGCCTGCAATTTATTAATGAGTTAGGAGGGCAAAGGATGTGAAAATCATTCCTTGCGAGCCTCTTCAATCCATTTTGGAATGGAAAGGGAGATTGCGAGCAGCGTGCTTTCCTCCTCAAATTGGCATGACAAAGCATCTGCTACAACATTTTCGCACCCTTTCTTGTGAATTATCTCATAATCATATCCCAACATTTTGGTGAGTCATTTATTTTGTTGTGGCGAGGATAGGCGTTGCTCCAAAAAATATTTAATGCTTTGATGGTCTGTGCGGATTTGGAAATGTCGCCCCAATAAGTATGGTCGCCAGGTATCCACTACATGTAAGATGGCCATCATCTCCTTCTCATAGGTAGATTGTCCCATATTTGTCCCACTTAGTTGTTGCCTAGTGAAGGCCAAGGGTCGACCTTCCTGCATTAAGACTGCCCCAATACCCATACCTGAAGCACCACACTCAATCACAAAAGATTTGGTGAAGTCGGGTAGTGCTAAGATGGGAGTGGAACACATGGCATGTTTGAGAGCTATAAATGCCTGTTGTACTTAGGCATTCCAGAGAAATGAATTTTTCTTGAGAAGGTGAGTGAGGGGTCTAGCAATGTGACCATAATTGCAGGCAAATTTTTGATAGTAGCCGGTGAGACCCAAACATCCTCTCAAGCTCTTCAAGGTCTTTGGTTGAGGCCACTCCTGCATTTCCTGGATCTTTTTGAGGTCCACCCTGACACCTTCACGCCCCACAAAGTGGCCCAACTACTCAACTTCTTCCATGCCAAAAGAGCACTTGGACATCTTGACAAATAATTTATGCTTCCGGAGCAGTTGCAAGAGCAAATCTACATGTTGAAGATGTGTTGCCCAGGTGCGACTGTAGATGAGGATGTCATCAAAGAAAACAAGGACAAATTTTCTGAGATATGGTTTGAGCAAGTGGTTCATGAGGCTCTGAAAAGCGGATGGGGAATTACAAAGACCAAATGGCATGACCAGGAATTCATTATGGCCTTCATGAGTTTGGAAGGCAGTCTTTGGAATGTCTACTTCTTTCATGTGAATTTTGTGATAGCCCTAGCAAAGGTTGAGCTTAGTAAAGAATTGAGCCCCATTTAGTTCATCAACCAAATCATCGACAACCGGGATGGGAAATTTATCTTTGACCATCAACTTGTTGAGGGCCCTAAAGTCTGGACACATACACCATTCCCCATCTTTCTTGATCACCATGACCACAAGCGATGAATAAGGACTAATGCTAGGGCGAATGACGCCTGCTTCCAAGAGTTCCTTGATGATTTTTTCAATTTCATTCTTTTGGGTGAACAGATATCTATATGGGTGCACATTTGGTGGTTGTGCCCCTAGGACCAAAGTAATGCTATGATCATGTTCCCCTCTCAAGGGTGGAAGCTCATGAGGCTTGTCAAAGACTGGCAGATGGTTGTTTAAGATCGGTTGCATCTCAGGATGAATATGAAGAGAAGTGGGTTTGAAGGCCTAGATGGCATTAAACTGGGTTATAACTCCATGGTGGCCCTTTTTTAACAATTTTTCCATCCTATGCGAGCTGATGATAGAGGGAGCACCCGTCTCGAGTCCGCGGAGGGTATGTGTGTGGTTACTCTACTTAAAGCTCATATATAACTCCTAGAAATCCATTGTGATTGGGCCGAGTGTGCGGAGCCATTCAGCACCCAAGACAATGTCACACCCACCCATGTGTATGGCAAACATGTGGGTCTTTAGTTGATAATCCCCCATTTGAAGTTTGACATTTTCACAGCAGCCTTCACATTTCATTGTCCCCCCATCAGCAATTTGGACCTAGAAATTAGAGACTACTCTGACAAAACAATGCACCGCTTCAGCGACTCTTTGATGGATAAAGTTATGCGTATTACCACTATCAATCAAGATAACTACAGGGCGATGCTTAATAAAACCTCTCATTTTGAGAGTTTGGAGAGAAGAAATCCCTGCCAAAGCATGAAGCGAGATAACTGGTTCTTCAAGTGCATTGTCCGGCTAGTTGTCCTCATCTTCCTCCTCTGGTTCCTCAAGTGGTGGGGCTTCCTCCGATGAATTATGATCAGCAGCATCAATTTGAAAGAATATGGGTTCCTTGCATTTATGCCCGGGGGAGTATTTCTCATCACAGTAGTAACACAATCCTTGCTTTCTTCTTTCCGCCATTTCCGCTGGTGACACCTTTTGAACACTAAGTGTTTGGGTAATGCTTTGAGCCTGAGTGGGGCGACCCTTGGCTATGAAATTTGGACGAGTGTACTCAGCCGCTAACACGAGTTCTACTTCATGAGCTATCTTGCAAGCTTCCACCCATGAGATTTGGACGTGGGCTTGTATGGCTTCTTTGAGACCACTAACAAAACACTCCAAGTAGAACTCATCGTGTAGACCTCCTGTGCGGAAGGCTAAGGCTTCAAAGGCTGTAATATATTCTTGTATTGTTCCTATCTGTCAGAGCTTAGCAAGACGACCCAAAAAGTTAGATTCATGGTCAAAGTGATTCGAAAGGGATTTTGCAAATATCTGCCAAGTCATGGGCCTTCCATAGCAACGTTGATGCCACTGCCACCATTGCCATCTTTCGTGGTCCAAGTACATGCTACCCACACTTACCTGAGTTGCATCATCTCTGATGTGATTCAATGTGAAATATTTCTCCATTTGTGCTAGCCCTATGGCCGGATGAGAGCCATCAAATTTATACATGTCCAGCTTGGGTGGTCGTGGCTAGGACTATTGGTGGTTTCCATAGAAGTGGAGAGAATGGCTAGACTCACCCTCAATGTTTTCATGAAAATCATATGCCTCTTACTGTTCCCCCAGATTGCCCTTTGTGAGAGTTGCCTGTAAGTTCTGGATCTGCTTCGTTAACTCCTCTAAACTATGTTCAAGGGTGTCTATCTTCTCATTGGCCATAGCTCGAGCTTTGGTTTGTACCATGCATAGATTCGGTGCACTTGTCGTTATTGTGAGAAAAAAATTGGGACCACCCGATTTTTTTTTTACGTTGACAAGTGAATGGTACTACCTTGCTCAACTCATCGACCTGATTCTTATGGGCTAAGTCTCCTATAAGCGTCCCGGGAGTGTCTCAGACCCTTTTTTTTTTTTTTTGACTCCGAGAGGAGTTTTACTCCGCAATTAGGAATATTGCAGTCACCAATTCCCTGAAAAGTTGCTTCTGCCCAATGTCTTGCGAGAATACTGCCCAGATATAGGAGCCACACAACTAGTCAGATCTGTCGGCGAAGCCCTCAACTGCAGAGAATCGCAGTGATCGAACCCATGCTGGTAGATCTGAATGGTGGATCTGACTGTTGCGACTACTACAAAACCCAACTGCTGGATCTGAATGGCGGATCTGATAGATCTAATTGGCGGATCTGCTAGATCAGAATTGATTGTTGCTACAACGACCGAACCCAACCTACTAGATCTGATCGGGCAAAGATGATGCATGATTGAGAGAGAGACAAGGGACTAGGGTCTCAAGGAGTGTCAGGTGCTACAGATCACAATATACATAAGGGTCCAACAGTAGTACTCGGCCCAATCTTTTAGGGCACTAACCAAGGAGGATCAACCGTACCCTTAGCCGTACAACCCGACTACCCTATCATACGCATGAGTAATCTCCCGAAGTGTTGTTCTTGGTGTACTGTAGCAACAAGATGACCGACGATTTATCTATGGCAAGGTTTCAAGAGAGCCTAGGGGGCTTACGATATACCCAGAGGGTACTTGGAAGACAATCCATGGGCGGTTCTGTCTAATGCGCTACTACTCGAAGGGGTACCCATAGGGGTTACATGGGAGTCCAACAAGCATGACCACCTCTTGTATTTCCTACGTGCATGCCTCCCCAAATCCGCAGGTTTATGCGCTCAATGACAGATCCCGTGGTTTAAAGACGTCGGAACGCGTCTCTAGCCAAAATAAATTCTACTAAAAATGGAGATCCCGCTGCCCTAGAAAGCGCTCTAATACCACTTGTTATGCTCTTGACCTGTGAGAAGATACTAGAATACCAAATATGCGAAGAAATATACCCAAAACACAGAACAATAAGAAATAACAGCATGTATTTTATTATTCAGAAAGGAAAGCAATGTTCACTTGCCTCTTCGAGGGGGCAACCTCCAATAGAGTTGGGTCATCAATTACAAAATAAGACATGATGGTCCTCAAGGGGAGTCTCTATCCTTTATATAGGATTCGTACATGCAATACCATGGGTCAGTACCATGGTTCTTATTAATACCATCTATCTAATACGATGGCCCATTTGGCAACTAACTGTGGTCCCTTCTTTAAATGTAGGTCAACCACTTACAATTATTAATATGGGCTTTATTGACTCTTTACTTAACTATAACTATGACTCAACCCTATTACATAAATAAGGGGGTTAGGGTTGGACCCTAACATAATCCATATCTTCCTCATCTTTTGCTGCTTCTCTATGGGCCTCCTGGTGATCCATATTCTCGTGTTCTTCCCTGGCAATGACGTCAAAAGATGTTGTAGCTCCCAAAGACGGCCTTGGATTGCTTACAAGACCAATGCCTAGGCACATCTAGATTTGTGTGTCTCAAATGACTTACAGGAAACTGGAGACATCACTTCTATGCTACAGATACATATATTTATAGGAAAAGGGTTGGTTCATTTAACCAAAGAAATAAGACATGGATTTATGGTACTTCTTCACAGGTTTAGATCTCGAAAATATGCAATAAAATAATGGAGAACAAGTATTTCAAGGGCTTACAACTTAATAAGCTTTTGTAGGGTAGATGAGAGAGGACAAAGAGAAGGAGCAACCCATCACATAGAGCATAAAGCTTCAAGACTTCTACACTTAACACATAGAGGTTGAGGCATTAAGAATTTCTATACTTATTTGAGTTACAAGCAAAAATAATGGATGAAGGAGAAGCTGAATGTTATGATTCATGTGTTGCAGATTTAAAGATATGATTTCAATAGTCCACACAGGTATATGCATCAATAGTATTGAGACAAGTGCATCTCTAATATAATTATAGGCACTTGCATTTACATATCAATACAAAAAAGTCTATGAGGAAGCTTGAAATATTTCTAGCAACTATAATTGCATGATTACAGAGAAGAAATATGAACACAAAATGGGTTTTAACAGAGGGAACACATATTGTAACTCTTGAAGAGGGAATCACCACCATTCCCCTGATATTTTGATAAATCTGTGTTATAAAGAGATACAATCTAAAATAGCATGTAGTGTTTTCTATAGAATTTCTAAACCTTTTCTAATTCTTGCTTTCCCCTATTTATATAGAGAGGGGAGCAATAACATTCATTACAACAAAAATATCTATGGTCTAGATTCAATTGTCATATCGACTAGCTGTATCAGTCATAAATGGCTCTATGGCCCAAAAATATTACAGAATTAAATTCCTCCTTGGAAGGAAAGCAGATTGGAGGACATCAAAATAAATATAAGTCAAAGAGAAGCATTAAATTGTCTTAGTGCCTGTCCTGGTAATAGCTTCTGTTACAGATTGTAGTTGGCTCATTTTATGGCCTCTCGTGCTACTCAACTGGCTCCCATCACTTCTGCTTTTACTACTCGAAGGCCTTCCTCCATGGAGTAGGTGTTGGGTCAACTATAAGTGCCCGTATTTGCAGTCCTTTGTTGTGTAGAGGAATGGGGCTCCATGCAGAGCCATTAATCTTCTTGAGTCTTGTGTACTACTCCATTGTTGCACCATGCTCCATTTAAGTCTTTACCTGCTAGCCCATTTGCCTATTAAAACTCTCCTAGACAGTACTGGAGCTTTGAAAATCCTTGTGTCATGTATTATGATGTAATAAGGATGACCTTCAAGCGCGGGATTTTAACACAGGAACACCATGAAATAGGTGAGCCCGACTTCCCTTTAAGCCCTTGCTCTTTCAACCTCTTTGTGCCTCTTCCTTCATGTGATCGTGGGCTCGAACCAAGCGCTTAGCCCTTCGGGCACTAAGGATTTCAATCGCTGCTCGGGGGCCTTTTCCTTTATAATCTTGAAAAGCCTTTGATAGCCCCTTACACCACATTAGTTGATATCTCGGACACGAAAACCTTATGAAATATGACCTATGAAATATCAAATCTGGGGTCCTTTTTCTCTGTTACTTGGAATCCCACATCCTGGCACTGAGTGCACTTTTCCTTAAGTTTCTCCCTTGGGTTGATGCGATCGTTGATATGCGGGATGATGTCATCATTTCCATGCATCACCTTGTGAGTGGTGATGCTTTTCACCTAGAAATGGCCCCATAAGACCCCTAAAAATGTTGAAACTGAGTGACACATGTTATCTGCCACATCAGCATTTGTACTGCCACGTCATTTATAATGTCAGCTGCCCTGTCAGCTCTAAGGACCAATCATATTTCACCACATGGCCCCTTATAGGAGAGAGAAAAAGGCCTGCCCGACCCTTTTTTCGCAAGAATTTCCTTTGTAAATGAGTTTCGACCCTCCCCGGAGATTTTGCACTAAATTGCAATATCACAACCCCACAAGGTTTTTTTGGAGGTAGACCCTTTGTTCCTATGATCGCTGATATTGCGGGATGTGGGATTGCCCACCGCCGATGTGTTGTACAGCCACATGGAGGAGAGAGAAAGGGGTAGTCATGCCTTGGTTTTACCATTCTTTTCCTTTGTATTTGGTTTTTGACCCCCCCCCGGCTCCCACAATTCCTTAATGATGGTCCATTAGTATTGCAGGGACCATGCAGGATGCAACATGCGGGACTACGGGGTAGCCGAGATGCAAATTCATTGTGCCCAGGGCCCTTTACCTCCAGTAAACAGTATCGCCACGTGGAGGAGAGAGAAAGGACACGCCTGTCCCTCTCTTTGCGTGTATTTCCTTTGTAAAATGAAATTGGCCCCTCCCCTGATATTAACACTATCGGCGTATTCCCCCCCCCCCGGGAATTCTTTAAGAATGGCCCATTGCTATTGTGAGGACCATGTGGGACTGCGGGATGTGGGAGTTTCCCGCCGCTGATCGTCGATAAGCCTATGAACTCCCGGGGCCCGCCGATGCGAGATTGCGAGGTGCGGGCTTATTGTGATCCGAGCCCCCAATATGTGATATTTTCCCTCATACTTAGTCATTTTCTTAGTTTTGAAGGCTTTCCAAGTGTGATCTTCAACATGCTCTAACTTCTAATCCAGAAGTCCATTCTTAGATTTCTATATACCGTTGGAAATATCTTTATGAGCACTAGGTAATGGAGGGTCTGATTAAGCTTTGAGTTCTTCTATGGCCTAGGAAAGTGGCTCCAAACTTCACTTCTCTTGGGCAATCTTGACCAATTGAAATCCACCATGCAGTGTGTGACAATACACCCAATCCGAACATCTTGGTGGGAGTTGTGTTAGGAGGCCCGGACAACATGGATTGATGATCCAGGTGGATGTTGGTGGCCACCCACCTATCCCATTTGGACCCCCACAATTGTCTCTTTCAGCATTTTCAGTTTCCTTAATTGTAGCACAAC